>CM052888.1:45330251-45373464 GCA_028534135.1 Potos flavus
GGGGGGGGGGGGAGCAGGCTCCCTGCTGAGCAGAGAGCCCGATGCGGGGCTCGATCCCAGGACCCTGAGATCATGACCTGAGCCGAAGGCAGAGGCTTTAACCCACTGAGCCACCCAGGCGCCCCTGGAAATAGAATTTTTAAGCGAAATTTCCCAGTTTTCAAGTTTGAGACTACTTAATTTTCTTTCAGAACCTCATCTGTCAACACTGTGGGCGAAAAACCACATCTGTGGACCAAATTATACTTACAAGTTGAGGCTTAACCTCCGTCATGTGAGGAAAGTCACTGATGAGCAAATGTTAGCACTTACAAGTCCGCCACATTGCCTTATCTGCAATCAAAATCTGGAAAGCCCCGGAGATCATTTTTTCTATAAATTTGGTATCTGCTGACTGGAACTGCTAGGAGTTACAATCTTTAATTATCCTACCTAGAGTTAATATTTATACCCTTCACTCTAGAAATATCGACGTGTTCAATTACAAAATGCTGCCTGTCCCACACTGCACTGTGAATTTTAATGAAATATATTGTTTGTATGGTATTTCGCCTTCTAAAAAATCTGGAAACTTCTGAACAAAGCCCATCTGGCCCCAGAGGCTTAAGACTTGTAAGCCCGTCATTAAGTCAGTCGTGCTGCTTTGTGATTGGGAGTGTTTCCATCACTCCACATATAAGTGCCAGTCAGGAACTTCACAGTGGCTACCGATGTGTAAAAAGCCCTGTGGTACAGTGTTTTGTATATTATGGATCATGAAAATAGGTCAATGGGCAGTGGCCATACTATATATACATATATTTTTAATGAAGTAAAATAGAAGAGACCAGAATAGAAATGATCCTGGTATATTCTGTTTTGTAAGATTCAGTATTATTTCATGAAGCTTTTGTTCAATTATGTGTGTGAATGAGTAGTAACGGTATATATTGCCTTTGTTACTGTGGGTCATGGTTAAAAAAAAAAAAAGTTGGAGAAATCTTGCTATTGTAGAAATAGCAAGTTTTGGAGGCCAACTCATCTGGACTCAGATCCTAGAGATGATGATCAGAAACCCAGAAACGTCATCCCAGGGGTTCAATTAGACATTGCGTTTTGTCAAAAAACGTGTAAAAAGTATTTACTCTGCTGGGCCTGAGACACAGTAGCGAGCGAGACGGAAGGTCCCACCACCGTAATCAGCATCTCTCCCAAACATGCATCTACTGAGTGTAACAAGTGCTAAGAACGGTCATGAAGTTGCTTTGTAGGCTCTGAAGAACAGTGGAAAGGAGGGGCTGGGGGAGTTTAAATAAATACAAAATTATTGTTGTGATTCCTGCAGGGAGACTCACGTTCTGCCTGGTCCTCCTACTTCTGGACACTTCGGGGGCTCATCCAGTATGGCCAGGGAGTCAGCTCTCAGAGGAAGGGAGACTTTGCCCCAGCTCCCTTGTCCCCCCTGCAGCCCTGCCAGTGGGGAATGTGGAGGGCAAGCACAGGGAGCTTAAACGAGACCTCCAGCTGCTGGGCCCTAGTTGGCTGTGACTGAGGTGAGTTGAGGGCCCCTCCATCCTAATCAGTCATCCCCAGAGCCTGCACAGCTGGCCTGCCTTTATTCTGGACTCATTGTCCTCTGGTGGCCCCCAAGTGATCCTCTCGTTATACTGTCGCTCCCCTGTGAAGTACCCTTCCAGGAATCCTTGCTGCTTATAGGACGAAATCCACATTTCTTAGCATGATCCTTCGTGATCTGAGTCCCACCCCCTTAGAGCATCTTCTCTGCTTCCCTGCATAACTTAACTCCCTTCTAGGCCTGGTGGTAAAATCTTACACTGTACTTCCCAGATTCCCAGCCTGTGCTCTGGCCCCACCCTCTCCCAGAATACCCTGCCCGTCATCTCTGGCTGGTAAGTCTTACACAGCCTTCAGGACACAGCTCAATCCCCCCACCTCTGGGCGTCAGCTCTCCCCGGCTCTGCTCTCCCATAGAACCCCTTCTGCCTCCCCCCAGCACAGACCCACCTGGATGTGGTTGTTCCTGCCCCTGTCCAGCAGCCCCACCAGACAAGGTGCTCCTTGGGGACAGGTACTGATTGGGACTCACCTCTGGGCCCCCAGGGACCAGCACAGGCCTGGTGCACAGGAGTCCTTGAGGTATTGCTTGAATGATGAATGAAAACCTTCTTCTACCTGGTAAACACCTGCTTATCCTTAATGGCCCAACTTGAATATCTCATCCGAAGCCCTCCCTGACTCCCAAGGCAATGTTCTCACACCCTTTCCTGGCCACAGCCCTATTGCCTTATGCTCACTGTCAGCATCCCTGAATGTCCTCTCCAGGCCGGGGACTGGGTCTGACACCTCTGTGCCTCCAGCCTCTTCAGAGGGGTCTGGCACACAGGAGAAATGGCTGTTGAATGAATGAATGCCTGCTCTCACCTTGTCACTGTCCAGTATTAAACTCTCTCTGGCTCCCCAGTGCCCCACGATCAAGTCCAGGGTCTTCCCACACCCTCCATCACTATTTCCAGGGGTGCTGCTGTCCAGCAAGGTCGAGGAGTCTAGGAAAGGAAGCTTCTTGGGACTCTAATCTGGCTCCTGCTGAGAAAACCTCTTTGGCTAATCCCTTCTGACAGGGTAGAGACAGCAACAGTTTCAGCTACAAATAACAGAACACTCGAGTCAACCCAGTTTAAACAGCCAGTAGATTCTGTAGCGCAAATAACCGAAAACGCCAGCGGGGGTGCTGGCTTGATCTGCCAGCTCACCTGGTGTGATCAGGACCCAGTTTATCGTCACCATCTCTGAGCCCCACTATCTGTTGACTCCGTCCTTGTCCTGAAACAGCTGCCAGGACTGCACGCCTCCACGTGCCTCCTACGGGTAGGCTTTGTTCCAGGCGCTGTATCTATGTGCTAGGGAACCGGCTGATGTCCCTGCCGTCCCGTAGCTCACATGTTATGGGGCAGGGGGCGGGGGGAGAGTGGTAAGAGCAGGTCTGTTTTCGAGGGCTGCTGTAACAAACTGCCTTGAACAACAGAAATTTATTGTCTTAGATCTGGAGGCTAGAAATCTGAAGTCAAGGTGTCAGCAGGGCTCCTTCGTTTTGGAGGCTGCAGGGGAGAATCCCTTCCATGCCTCTTGCAGCTTCTAGAGGGGCCTGTGTTCTCTTATTAAAAATAAATAAATAAATAAAAATGGTCACAGTGGTAAATTCTATGTTGTGTGTGTTTTACCACAATTTTGTAAAATGTAGATCAGATCATGTCGGTCCATTATCCTTCCTCTGAGAATAAAATATGTAATTGATTTTTATTTATTTATTTAAAAGATTTTATTTATTTATTTGACAGAGATCACAAGTAGGCAGAGAGAGAGGGGGAAGCAGGCTCTGTTCTTAGGTAAAACATGCCTGTAGGGGCACCTGGGTGGTGTAGTCAGTTAAGCTTCCGACTCTTGGTTTCGGCTCAGGTCATGATCTCAGGGTCCTGGGATCGAGCCCTGTGTTGGGCTCTGCTCTCAGAGTGGAGTTTGCTTGAGAGTCTCTCTCCCTTTCTTTCTGCTCCTCCCCCTCATGCTCTCTCTCTCTCTCTCTCTCGAATGAATAAATAAATCTTGTAAAAAAACCCAAAAACATGCCTATGTGTGCATTGATAGCGGTCTGGAGGGAGCACACTAGAGAGCCATGGGCCCTCCTGGAGACAGGGTGCTTGGGAGAAGGCTGGCACTTTTTTTTTTTTAAGATTTTATTTATTTATTTGAGAGAGTGAGAGAGGGGTGAGAGACAGAGGGAGAAGCAGACTCCCTGCTGAGCAGGGAGCCCGATGCGGGGCTCGATCCCAGGACCCTGAGATCATGACTTGAGCCGAAGGCAGATGCTTAACCCACTGAGCCACCCAGGTGCCCCATGGCGGGCACTTTATTGTCAATACTTCTCGAGTATTGGAGGGTTTATTCTAAGTCCCTACTCACTAGGAAGTTTTCAAATTAAGAGAGATGGTGTCACTTACAGTTGGACATTCAGGTGCCTCAAAATGGACCCAGCACTACCTCTGAGGGCTCTTGTTCCCCCTCCAAAGTCGTCCTGAATCCAATCAGGCCGCTTACCACACAGTTTCCGGGAGACGCAGTGGGGAGGGGAGCAGCCCAATGACAGCAAGAGGAATTGTCGTGTCTACAATGTGGGACCTTCAGTCGGGATGGTGAGGAATGAAGAGGGCAGAGGGGTACGGCTGTGGATTAGAAACCTTCACGGCCATGGCAGCCCAGTGCGGGGCGGGGGCCTCTTTGGCTTCTGATTCCAACAAGCCAGAAGAACATACCGTCGGACCCAGAGCAGTCAAATCATCGAGACTGAAAGCCGAGTGGTGGTGCCAGGGACTGGGCCCGGGGTAGGGGTGGGGAGATGGTGTTTAAAGGAGACAGTTTCCAGTTCTGCAACATGAAGAGAGTTCTGGTGATGGCTGCATATGTGAACTTGTTCAATGCCACTGGACAAAGTGGCACTTTCGGGGTTTTTTACAATTGAAAAAGGAAAAAAAACCACCGAGATGTCAGACAAATCTGCATTCAGACTTTGAATAGGGTCTAGATAGTGATGAAGGAGTTCTAGTGTAAATATTTAAGTATTCACAGGGGAAATCAGATGCTGCTTGGGATTCATTTTGAAATATTTTGCTCCCCCCTCAAAAAAAACCTTTAATGAACAAAATAGACCAATGTTAACAGGAGTTGAAGTTGGGTGATGAGTACATGGAGGTCTGTTACATGCAAATCTCTACTTCCGTATTTGTTTGAAAATTTCCATAACAACTTAAAATCTTTTTTTTTAATTTTTTTAATAATTTTTTTTTTTTAAGATCTTTATTTGACAGAGAGAGTGATCACAAGTAGGCAGAGAGGCAGGCAGAGAGAGAGGAGGAAGCAGGCTCCCCGCTGAGCAGAGAGCCTGATGCGGGGCTCGATCCCAGGACCCTGAGATCATGACCTCAGCCGAAGGCAGAGGCTTAAACCCACTGAGCCACCCAGGCGCCCCAAGAACTTAAAATCTTGAATGAACACTCAAAAGCAAGAGTCCCAGTAAGTAGATTTAAGCAACAGGCAGCTATGGATTTAAGTCCTGCCTGTGTGACCTTGAGGAGACCTCACATCCCCTCTCCATATCTTGCCTATAAAATATGGGGATGCCTGGTCCCTTAAGTCTCAGGCTTCTGGGGCACCTGGGTGGCTCAGTGGGTTAACGCTTCTGCCTTCGGCTCAGGTCATGATCTCAGGGTTCTGGGATCGAGCCCCGCGTCGGGCTCTCTGCTCAGCGGGGAGCCTGCTTCTCCCCTCTCTCTGTCTGCCTCTCTGCTTACTTGTGATCTCTCTCTGTCAAATAAATAAATAAAATCTTAAAAAAAAAAAGTCTCGGGGCGCCTGGGTGGCTCAGTTGGTTAAAGCCTCTGCCTTCGGCTCGGGTCATGATCTCAGGGTCCTGGGATCGAGCCCCGTATCGGGCTCTCTGCTCGGCGGGGAGCCTGCTTCCCCCTCTCTCTCTGCCTGCCTCTCTGCCTACTTGTGATCTCTCTCTGCCAAATAAATAAATAAAATCTTAAAAAAAAAAAAAAAAAAGTCTCAGGCTTCCCAGGAGATGATTTTTGTCAAAGGCCCGGTACGTTGAGAGCGGGGTGTGCAGAGTGAGCCATTGGGTCCCTCCCTGACTCCAGTCCCGGTGTCACTGACGGCATGTCACATTTCAGGAATTTGCGCCTCCTGGGGATGTAGCCATGGACTTCACCTTGGAGGACTGGGAGCACCTGGGGCTGGACCAGGGGGACCTGTTCTGGGACACAGCGCTGGACAACTACCAGAACCTTTTCCTGCTGAGTGAGTGTCCACTGCAGCCCTGGGGGCCCGGTCACTGCCCTGCCCAGTGGCTCCTGTGCCCCAGGATAAACTCCCGGCTCCTGAGAGCCAGGGAACCAGCATGACGTGGCCCAGCAGTGCTCAGCCAGCCGGTTCTGGCCACAGCCCCCACTCCGGGGACATTGGCAATGCCTTTGCTAATTGTCGGCCCTTGGGAGTAGGGGGTGTGCACCTGGCATCTTGTGGGTAGAGCCCAGGCTCGCCCCTATGGCCCCTACGGCCAAGGATTATCTGACCCCAAATGTCAGGAGGTTGAGAGACCCTAACTGGCCTCCACCTGCCTCTCTGGCCTCATTGGCACTTTCCTCTTGGACCTTGTCGAGCTGACATGCAGAGTCCTCGTATCTGCCTTCCCCTCTGCTAGACTTCGTCCCCTCCCTGCCCCCCGGACGGCCTGTGAGCAAGTCCTCCTCTGTCTTCTGCTCTGCTTGCCCACCTCCCCTGCACTTGCTAACTGCTCCCTTGATGCTCTGTCTCCCGAGGCTGGGACGGGTGCTCCCTGAGGGCGGGAGGACTCAGCATGTAGTCATACTCCCGGCCATGACACGGGACAGAGAAAAGACCCAGCACGGGCCGCCCAGGGGAAACCAGAGCTGGCTCCCAGAGCCCTCTCCCTGTGGTCTCCCACAGGATGCTTACCGAGGTGACAGCACCTGTGAAATGTCCACCAGGGACGCGCGTTAAGGAGACTAAGTGCCCGTAGTTTTTATTTGGGGGCTGGTCACAGAGGTGCCCTCTGCCTGGAACATGCCAGAATTCTAGACTCCCAACAGGAGAGCAGGTGTTCAGCATGACCGTGGAGGCACAGCTCATCTTGGTTCGGGAGATCGGGCACCCTCCTCCAGTCCAGGTTTCCAGACACCAGCCACGGGCCAGCCTTGCAGATTTTCTCTTAGCTCCGCTCAATGTGTGCAACACAAGCAGCTTGGCTCAGACCTTCGCGTCTTTTCTGCTTTTAAACTGGGGCCCCCAGTAAAGGCATGTTTCCCTTGACTGCTGTGCAGGCGTGTGTGCGCATCCGAGCGGCGTACTAGCTTCCTGTGGCCGCTCTTCCTCATGCCACGGACACTGCAGCTTAGGACAGTTCTTACAGTTCTGGAGGTCGGAAGTATGGAACGGGTCTGACGGGGCGAACACCAGGGTGTTGGCGGGGCTCGATCCTTCGGGAGGCTCCAGGAAAGAGTGTTTCTTTGCCCCTTTCCAGCTTCTAGAGGCACCTGCATTGCTTGGCTCACGGCCCTTTAATTTCAAGCCAGAAGGGGCTTTTCCTCCACTGTAGCGCAGTCCCCCCAAGTATTACGACTCTGCTCCCTTCCTCAAGCAGTCTGCAGAGGGCAGAGCTCGGGGCCGACTGGGCCGTGGGAACCTGGCATGCTCTATCCCGGCCCGGCCTGCGGAGGTCTCAGGCCATGCACGCTCCCTGGGTGAATGCGGGAGCCACGGACACCTGCGTAAGTAAGAGCCTCTCCACCTGGCAGACCGCTCATTCCTCACGAGCCACTGCAGGTCCTTTGTATGCCCAGCCCTGGCTGTCACAGCTCTGATCGCCCTGGATTGTGGCTGTCTGGGTCCCTCTCTCCTCCACCGGACTGGGAACCCAGCAGGGCAGGTGTCCCCAGAGTCATCCAGTGCCACGTCTGGTCCTCAGGAGCAGTAAGCTGAATAAAGCACTGGCTAGGCAGGACAGCCAGAAGGTTCCCGCTGTGCAGCCGGCTGGCCCTCCAAGTCCTGGTCGATGACAGTGCTCTTCTCTGCCTGCAGACCCCTCCAAACCCAAACTGACCTCCCAATCAGATGGTGCCGAAGAGCAGAAGGTGCTGGAGAGAGAAAGCCCAGAATCAGCGGGCCCCGGTGAGTGGGCAGGGAGGGGACGGTGGTGGGCCCACGGGACCTGGCCCTCTGTGTGCTGTCCGTCTTTGGAACTTCCATCAGACCCGGAACGTTTATCCAGACCTCTCCGCCCTGGGCTGATGAGCGTCGCTCTGTCGTGTGCTGGCTTCTGTCCACTTGTCCTGGCGGGTTGGAACCCTCCCTCTGCGGGCCTGTCTTGTCTCTGTCTGCATCAGTGTTCCACAGGCGGCTGTCCTGGTGCCTCGCTTCTGTCATCTCTTTGGTCCTTTCAGGCCCTGAGTCAGTCTGTCCACCTTTGGTCGGTTTCAACCCTCTCTGTACAGGTCCATCCCACAGGGCACAGCAGGTGGCTGCATCCAGGAATAACGCAAGCCCAGGCCTAGACCCAGCCAAGAACATTTGCTCGGGTCTCTCTCAGGCCACGGTTCCTCCGGGGGGAGCAGGCTAGGCAGTGAGGCTGTTAACCTCGTTGAGATGTCCCCAGTGGGAAAAGGCAGAAGCAGGGGCCTTGCCCGGGGCACAAGAGGCTTTTCTCACGGTCAGATCATTAACACGAGAAGGGCCCCTGAACCAGAGACCATGGGGCAGTGGCCGCATGGCTCAGTCTCGGC
Organism: Potos flavus; assembly: GCA_028534135.1. Classification (NCBI taxonomy): domain Eukaryota; kingdom Metazoa; phylum Chordata; class Mammalia; order Carnivora; family Procyonidae; genus Potos; species Potos flavus. The sequence continues at coordinate 45,338,603 of CM052888.1, forward strand.
CTCCACCACCAAGTCAGGATGCAGCTCTGTTCTTGATTCACTGCTCGTGAGCTCGTGCACTTGGCCCCTCTGCAGACTCCTGTCGAGCGCACCGGCGTTCGTGCACAGGTGACCCGCCCAGGCACGGAATCCCGCCACCTCAACCACATATGCTGTTGCCAAGCACGGGTAGCCGTGCCTTTACCAACCACATCTGCCCCCCAGCGGGATTAACCTCACTGCATTATCATCACCTGTATCTCCTTCCCGTTAAATAGTGCCCTTCTCCAGGAAGCGGGCTGTAGCTAATGGGGCTGATGGCAGAGAGGATCTGCTGAGAGGCTCCCTTTCCCAGTGGAGCCCCTGTGGCTACCCAGTTCCCCACTTAGCTGTCCTGGAAATGGGCTCTCTGTTTCCTGTGATGCCGGTTCCAGCCAGGTCACCACTTTGGCCCCTTCTCCTTCATCACCTTGAGGACAGGCTTACCGAGGAGCCATCACCCATTCTCCCTCGTGTCTGTGTTCTCACCCTGCAGCTCCTGACTTTTTTACCCCGGGGAACGGGAGACATTTGTACTTTACCTCTCTTTCAGACACGCCTGAGGTCAAGAACTGTCTTCTGGGCCAAGACTTCTTGGAAGAAGGACTCTCCCAGGAGATCATGGAGACGTTTTCCAAGGATGGCCTCTGGAACTCCAGTTGGGGGAAAGCCTGTATAGGCGAGAGTTGGTTAGATAGTTTCCTAGGAGATCCAGAAAGTTTTCTGAGGTCTGACTTTGTTACCAACAAGGAAAGTCCCACAGAATGCAGGAGTCACGATCTCAAGAGAGACCTCGGTCCTGAGTCCCTCCTTTCCACAGGAGAGGATTCTGTGATGCACAATCTTCCTGAAAAGAGCCCGGCACCAGCTATCTCTCTGGAATGCGGGAATGACTTTGGCTGTGACTTAGATCAGAGCCGACAGGAGACTGTCCAGGAAGGGGAGAAACCGTATAAATGTAGTGAATGTGGGAAGAGCTTCAGCCAGAGTTACCACCTTATCCAGCACTGGATTATTCATACTAGAGAGAAACCCACTGTGCACCAAGAGTACGAGGAAGGTTTCAGCCAGAGTTCTTGCATCTTTGTGCCTCCGATGACTCACGCAGGCTACAAATCCCGCGTGTGTACCAAGTATGGGAACACTTCCGGTCAGAATACACACGCCCTGTGGCATCAGAAAAGTCAAACTGGAGAAAAACCACCTAAGAATGAAGATGGTGACCAGCCGTCGGATCTCAGCTTACAGCCTGCTGAGCATCAGAAAACCCACACAGAGGGTCAGTCCTACAGGTGTAGCGAGTGTGGCAAGAGTTTCAGCCGAAACTTTCACCTTACGCAGCATCAGAAGACCCATACCCGGAAACACTACGAATGTGCCAAATGCAAGGCGACCTTCAACTTCCGTAAATACCTCCTCCAACACCAGAAAATCCATGCTGCAAACACTCCCTCTGAATGTCAGGAATGCGGGAAGGCCTTCAGGCGGAGTTTGCTGCTCGTTGAACACCAGTCTGTTCACACTGGAGAAAAGCCTTACAAGTGTGATCAGTGTGGGAAACCCTTCAGGAATATCTCAACCCTAAAGATCCACCAGAGGGTTCACAGTGGAGAGAAGCCTTACAAATGCAGTGAGTGTGGGAAAGCCTTCTACCGGAACACTCACCTTAATGAACATCAGAGGATTCACACCGGCTACCGGCCCTACAAATGTCACAAATGCATCAAGAGTTTCAGCCGGCCCTCCCACCTAATTCGACACCAGTCCATCCATGCCACAGAAAAGCCCTACAGCTGTGCCAAATGCAAGGAAACTTTCAGCCACAATGAACACCTTGTCCAACACCAGAAAATGCACAGCGTGGAGACCCCCTATGAGTGTCAGGAGTGTGGTGAGCGCTTCATCTGCAGCTCCACCCTAACTTGCCATCAGACTGTTCACACCAGAGAAAAACAAGGACCTGGGGAGAGCGGGAGGATCTTGAATCAGGACTCAGAGCAGAGAGAGCAACCAAGGATAGGCGAGAAGCACTTTAAGTGTAACAAATGTGAGAAAACCTTTAGCCGCAGCAAATACCTGACTCAACATGAGAGGGTTCATACCAGAGTGAAGCCCTTTGAGTGTAACCAGTGTGGAAAAGCCTTTGGCCAAAGTACACAGCTCATTCGCCACCAGAGCATCCACTCTGGGGTAAGGCGGTATGAATGTGGGGACTGTGGGAAGGCCTTCATCCACAGCACTTCTCTCACCAAACATCAGTGTGTCCACAAGAGCGAGCACCCCTTTAAATGTAATGAATGTGGGAAGACCTTCAGTGAAAGTGCACATCTCTCAGAACATTGGTTAATTCACACTGCAGAGAAACTCTTTCAGTGTAACAAGTGTGACAAAGCCTTTGTCCACAGTAACTACCTTACTGAGCATCAGAGAGCTCATGCTAGAAAGAAGTCCTTTGAGTGTAACGAATGTGGAAAATCATTCCATCAGAGCTCGTGCCTTTCTAAGCATCAGAGAAATCACACAGGTGAGAAACCCCACAAATGCTGTGACTGTGGAAAAACCTTCAGCCTGGGGGCTCAACTCACTCAACATCAGAGAGTTCACACCGGAGAAAAGCCTTATGTTTGTCAGGAATGCGGGAAAGCCTTCAGCCAGAGCTCGTGCCTTTCTGTTCACCAGCGAGTTCACACCGGAGAAAAGCCTTATGTTTGTCAGGAATGCGGGAAAGCCTTCAGCCAGAGCTCGTGCCTTTCTGTTCACCAGCGAGTTCACACTGGAGAAAAGCCTTATGTTTGTCAGGAATGCGGGAAAGCCTTCAGCCAGAGCTCGTGCCTTTCTGTTCACCAGAGAATTCATACTGGAGAAAAGCCTTATGTTTGTCAGGAATGCGGGAAAGCTTTCAGCCAGACCTCATGCCTTTCTGTTCACCAGAGAATTCACACCGGGGAGAAGCCTTATGTGTGCGCTGAATGTGGGAAAGCCTTTGCCCAGAAAGCAAATCTGATGCAACATGAGAGAGTTCACACTGGGGAGAAGCCTTATGCCTGTAGGGTGTGTGGGAAAGCCTTTGGCCTCAGTGCCCATCTCAGTCAGCACCAGAGAGTTCACACCCAAGAGAAACTAGCAGTGTCAACCTTGTCAGCCCTTTGCTGCAGGTCTCAGCAGACATCAGCAAGTTCACACTTACAGGTAACAAGGAGTTAAGTAGAAAGTAACAAGTAGCAATACTTCCTACTACTGGGTGGCAGCAAAGTCCCAGACATCTGAACATGGTTCATCTGAGTCCTAAAGTTGAAATCACATTGTAAGCTCCCTCCCCCCAAATAAATACATCTCTTTATCCATAAAGAGTGATTAGAAAATTTGTACATGAGTTTCATGAAAACACAGTAGTTGAGAACATGGGAATTCAGAGGTAGACCCAAGCCAATTGGCTGATTTAAATCCCAGCTCTGACACATGCTACCTGGGTGATCCTGGGAGAGTCACGGGACCTCCTAGGGCCTCAGCATCCTCATCTGTAAAATGGGCACAAGACAATTACCTACCTCAGAGGGCTGTTGTGAGGATAAATAAATACATGTAAAGAAGCACTTGAACTGAGTGCCTAGCAGATAGTAAGTACTCACCAAATGTGAGCTACAAATACTTGTGAGATACAACAAATATATTAAAAAGAAGGGAAGAATTAGCAGTCCTCTATTTACTGCAGTTAATGTTCTTGCTAATACTATGTGGTGGCTTTCATTTTTTTAAGTTTTGTTTTTGTTTTTTAGATTTTTATTTATTTATTTATTTGACAGAGAAAGACACAGCGAGAGAGGGAACACAGCAGAGGGAATGGGAGAGGCAGAAGCAGGCTCCCCACAGAGCAGGGAGCCCGATGCGGGGCTCAATCCCAGGACTCCGGGACTATGACCCGAGCTGAAGGCAGCCGCCTAACGACTTAGCCACCCAGGCACCCCTTTCATTTTTTTTTTTTTTTTTTTTAAGATTTTATTTATTTACTTGTGAGAGAACATGAGCAGAGAGCCCAACCCAGAACTTGATCCCGGGATCCTGAGATCATGACCTGAGCCAGAGGTAGATGCCCAAACAACTGAGCCACTCAGGTCCCCCTCATTTTTTTTTTAAGACTTTACTTTTAAGTAGTATTTATACCCAACGTGGGGCTCGAACTCACCACCCTGAGATGAAGAGTCATATGCTCTTCTGACCGAGCCAGTTAGGTGCCCTTGCGTCGCTTTCATTTTTTTTAATAGTTTTTTTTTTTTTAAGATTTTATTTATTTTAGAGAGAGTGAGTGGGAGGGCGAAGAAGAGAGAATCTGAAGCAGACTCCACGCTGAGTGCAGAGCCTGACGCAGGGCTGATCCCACAACCCTGAGATCACAACCCGAGCTGAAACCAAGAGTTAGATGGCCAACTAGCTGAGCCACCCAGGTGCCCCACATAGCTTTCATTTTTTTAAGTTTTCTCCAAAATGCGCCTGGCTAAATTTGGTTCCCCAAACCGAGCACCTTGCTCTTTTCTTTAGAGAAAAAGGTTAGCCTTTTTCTTCCCTTTGCTCTATCATATTTTCTTAATTAACCCACAGAAGCTAAGAAGAGCATGTAAACTAACACCAAATAGCTAGAACTTTCCACTCCTAAACTCCCAAGCCTCCCACTCAGAAGGACACTCTCCCACATATACATGTCACCTCTTCCCATAATTCCCTTCCCCCATTTAAAGCTGGTTATACAGTATAAGACCCAGTTTGCTGTGGGAGTCAATGGTACTGGAAGCAGTCAGTAGGATTCATTTGGGAAAGCTGCATTGTATATTGCCACATGGTTCACAGAAGATGTGCTTGATGGTGGAAATTGTGGTATATGGAAATGACTGCTAGAATGTTCTTCATGTACCATTTGTTCAAGCCAACCACTCACCAGGTGCTTTGTCAGACTCCAGGGTAGGGCATACCAATGTGGTAAGCCCTGCTCTTGCCTTGAAACTTCTGGAATCAAAGGGAAGTGGATGGCCCCATTTCCACAGAGAGGTACCATTCATTTACAAGTGACATCTTAAAATGCCACATTCCCTCATGTCACAGCAAGTTCTGGGACTGTGGAAGAGTGCTAGAGCACCTAGAGAGGACACCATCCTTCCTATTGGAACTTCAAGTCACCTGCTTGCCAGTCTAGTCCTACAGCTGACACGTGAAACCACACAATCAGCTCCCTCTTGATGACACCTCAGCTCTGCGTTTTTGTGTCTCACCCACTGAGTGACCAGTGACAGGTTTCCTGAAGCACAAACAGAATCTAATGAAGACACTGACACTTTGGATATCTTTCATGTTTATGGTGCTGAAAAAGCTTAGGAGTATGTGCTCTGTGCTCTTGAGCTTTTTAAACCTCGCACCTTGAGTTCTGCTGGTTGATTGTTGTTGTTGAAACTGGGAACTGATTGGCTGACCACTGGGCCCACACCAGAGTGGGGAATATACTAGTTTTCAAATGGCCGGAACAGCGAGCTCCCTGCACGTGGTCCCCACCCTCCGATCACTGTGTAGTCTGCGACGGGCCTGTTCTCTACCAAAGGAGCAGCACAGAGGCAGGAACTCGAACCGACGAGTGTGTTCAACGAGAGTTTTGACACCAAAGAGAGAGACCAGAGGCCCTGTGGAAAACTGGCAGCCATGGTGGGGGGCAGACTCTGTAACTACTGACCTGTGTTGCTGTGGGCCAGTTCGGAAATGCCCTTCATGTATGCATGTTGATTCTCTGATTAAAGTTTTATCTATAAGCGTTGGTTTCTTCTTTCAGCCTGGTGCCCTGTACCTGGTCAGATGCCGGGCATGTAGAGGCCCCCATGCCGGCCAAGTGCTCACATTCTGGAGGAGGAAGGCTTCTCATGGTGAAAACTGCCCCATGAGAGGGGAGGGTTATGTCTGTTGTCCCCAAGTGTGGGTGGGGCATGGACACCAGGGAGCCACACAATTTCCACTGGTCCTCAGATACATCGTCAGACCACACTTCATTCTAGTGCGATCCTGACTGAGGAGGAAGCATGGACCGCATGTCGTTCATTCCTCTCTAGTTACAAAGATATAGCAGGCCTCAGGCTCGGGCAACCATTGTAGCTACAAATCAATATTCTTTTCCCCTCAGTATTTTAGCTCCTTTCTCCCCCTTTTTCCTTTACTGACAAGAGATACTAGTCTCCCACTCATGGCAGTAGTAGGAAGTCCTCCTTAAAAATAAATCGATTTAGGGGTGCCTGGGTGGTGTGGGTAAGCGCCTGGCTCTTGATTTTGGCTCAGGTCATGATCTCAGGGTCCTGAGATCAAGCCCCAAGTCAGGCTCCACACTCAGCAGGGAGTCTGGTCGAGATTCTTTCTCCCCTCTCCCTCTGCTCACTTGCTCTCTCTCAAATAAATAAATAAATCTTTAAAAAATAAAGCAGGGGTGCCTGGGTGCCTCAGTTAAGGGTCTGACTCTTGATTTCAACTCAGGTCTTAATCTCAGGTTGTGAGTTTGGGCCCTGCATTTTATTTACCTAAATAAATAAATAGATTTAAGTTAAAAAGTGAGCTATTTGAAGGGAAATGCATGGCACACATTATAGCAAACAAAACAAAACTGACAGTGGTATGTAACTGAATGAGGTGGGAACAGTGAGCTTGGCTGAGGCCTGGCATCCTACCAATGAATAACTAAGCATGTCAGGATGAACCAGATTAATGCTGTGGCGACACAGTTAAGCGTCACATCTCAGTGGCTGAACACAAGTTTATTTTGCTCACTCGTGGTACATGTCCACTGTGGGTTGGTGGGGGTGTGGTGGCCACAAGTCAAAAAACATCAGGAGCTGCAAGAGGCAAGGAAGGATCCTCCCCTAGAGCCTTTGGAAGGAGCACTGCTCTGCCTACCCCTTGATTTCGGACTTCTGGCTTCCAGAATTGACAGAATAAATCTCTGTTGTTTTAAGCCACCAAGTTTGTGGCTTTGTTACAGCAGCCCTAAAAACAGGGACTCAGTCTTAGATGAATCAACATTCCAGGAACTGAAGTAAGCAGACAGGACAAATCTGGTGAAACTGTTGAGCTCCTGGATCAAACCTTACCTGAGCACATCCACTTTGGACTTTGAAGTTGGCCAAAGCCCATGATGCCCCTGTTTGTTTAAGCCAGGTTGAAGTGGGTTTTCTATTCATCCCAGCCAAAGAATTCCTGGCTGATAAACTGGTTTAATTTGCCACTTCACCCCTCAGTCAGAAATGCATGTTAGGGGCGCCTGGGTGGCTCAGTGGGTTAAAGCCTCTGCCTTCAGCTCAGGTCATGATCTCAGCGTCCTGGGATCAAGTCCTGCTTTGGGCTCTCTGCTCAGTGGGGAGACTGCTTTCCGCTCTCTCTGCTGCCTCTCTGCCTACTTGTGATCTCTCTCTCTGTGTCAAATAAAATCTTAAAAAAAAAAAAAAAAAGAAATGCATGTTAATACATCAAGTGAGGGAGACATTAATGAATCCATTCTTATTGAGGTTTTCAAACCGTTTGAGGTTTTCAAGCTTTTCCTTGCAAGCTTTGGTGCCATTCTAACTACACAGAGAAGACCTCATAACTGAGCAGGACGCCCCCCAGTGGCTGGAAGGCATCACAGTTGAGCTCACTGGTCTCCCTCTAGACCCAAAAGGTTGCTTGAGTGCCCCCACTGGGTGGAGCCCCCTAAATGAAAACCATCTGAGGTTTGTGACAGCCACACTCTGAATGCACATGAAAATGATCACGACAGATGAAAAAGCAAATTGTGGCATATCCCTGTAGTCCCAGGGTTACACTGGGAAGTACCAGTGTCAACGGGGCAGGAAAGGGACAGGAAAGCCGAGGCCAGTTTGGGGGGTGGGTTTCCATAGGAAAGGCAAAGCAAGGAAGAGCACAGCTTCAGGTCTGGCTGGTCTGGAAAATTCCAGTGTGCTCTGAGGCACCAGGGCTGTCCCTACTTGCCTAGTACCTGGCCCCCGGGTGACTTAGGTCAGGGGAAGTTGTGGCTTGGCTGGGGGTATAGGCTCCAGGTGGGTTGGTTTGGAGCTGAGAGGCATGCTTTTTGCTATCTCTGGGAATTGGCTGGCTCCGGGAGAGGCAGTCTCTCCCTGGCCACATTAAAAAAATTCATATATATACATATACACATATACATATATATATATATATTTATATACACATTATTTAACATATATATATAATGTACACACATATATTTATATATAATATAAAATATATATACAAGATATATATCTATTAAAGATTTTATTTATTTGAGAGAGAGAGAGAGAGCAGGGGGAGGAACAAGCAGACTCCCCGCTGAGTGCAGAGCCTGATGTGGGGCTGTCCCACGACCCTGAGATCATGATTGGAGCCAAAATCAAGAATCAGATGCCTAACTGACTGAGCCACTCACACACCCCAGCCACTTATATAATTTTCAGATATCAAAATATTATATGATATAAAAAATTTAAAACATGGTTAATACAAGAGGATCTTTCCCTGCCTCTTCCAGCTTCTGACAGTCCTAGTCCCAGGGCGGGCTTGTGGCTGTGTCACTGAGTATCTGCCTCCAACTTCACACTTTCTCCCTGGATGGCTTCATATGGTCTCCCCCCAAGGGTGTTTGAGTCCAAATTTCCCTCTCCCTCAAAGACGTCAGTTATATGGATTGGGCCCCTCACCTCCAATATGACCTCGTCTTGACTAATTCCATCCGCAACAACCCTATTCCCAAATATAGTCACACGTTGAGGTCCTGGAGGTTAGGACCTCTTTTGGGGGGAACACAATTCAACCCAGAGCACCACTGATCGTAATGAGTGAGAGCAAGGAGCCTGTTATCTCCCACCTGAGAGGCTGGTGTCTTTTCCGCCTGCCAGAAAAACAGTCTGAGGAACTGGTTTTTTTTTTTTCAATTTTCTTTTTTTTCAAAATTTTTTTCAAATTTTCTTTTCAATTGAGGTAAAATGCACATAAACATCAAAGTAACCATCGAGCCTTTAAAAGTAACAATTCAGTGGCCTCTAGTACACTCACAGTGTTGTGTGACCATCCCCACTATCTAGATCTGAGACATTTACATCACCCCATAGGAGACCCCTCCCCCATTAAGCACTCATTCTCCACAACCCTGCCCCTGGCAGTCACCGATCTGCTTTCTGTCTCTATGGAGTTACCTATTCTGGAAGTTTCATATAAGTGGAATCATACGATCGGGGATTTTTTAATGTGGTTGCTGCTGAACACCTGCTTTCCTTCTGGGAGTCTCTAATTTTGGTGCATTCCAGGCCAAGAGCGTCTAGGGGACTAGCTCCCGGTACAAACTCTGGGCGATGACTGGGTCTCTGCTGAGCATCCCTGGTAGAGAACATTCCACACGCATTGTCACACCTCACTGCTAGCGGAAGTAACGTGGCTTGTGTGGCTCTGTGGGAAGAAGATTCTGGAAGCTGGCCCTGGTCTCCCCTGGACTTCACCCCATGGGCCTTATCCCTTTGCTGATTTTGCTCTGCATGATTTCCCTGTAATGAGTCATGGCCATGAGTAGGACTATAAGCTGAGTCCTCCATGAATCGTCAAGCCGGGGATGGTCCCAGGGACCCGCAGGCTTTACAAACACTCGTGGCATGAACAAATGTCCTTTCCACAGGAGAGAGGACTTGCCAGGGGGACACTCTGCACAGGGCTTCAGAGCAGTTTCAGAAGACAGATCCCAGGTGAGCCATGCAGGCAAGAAATGCTCTGAACGCCCCAAAGGTGAGCCCGCCTTCAGCCAGCACTCGAACTTCACGAGACCTCAGAACACACAGACGGACCCCACGGGTGTGAGGACTATGGGAAACCTCTCGATCAAAGCTCACCCCAGTTGAGCATGGTCCCCACCACCCAAGAGACAGATACACATGCACTCGGCCTTCCTCGAGCAGAAAACCTTTCTGACCAGCCTGGGGCAGGGACCACGGTGACAGACACGCCCTCACCCCAGCCATCCTGCCATGTTTAATCTGTCGCCTCAGGCAGTGCTGTCCTGATGCAGGTGTCCCAGCCGTGCTGTCCAATTTGGTGGCCACCAGCACGTGTGGCTCATCAGAAGGGTTGTCCCTGGAGGTGACCCTATGGCCTCTGTCTCGGCAGGCCCAGCGGCCCAGGACTGCATTTCTAACAAGCTCCTAGGAGCCGCTGTGGCTGCGGGTCCTCTGGGGCATTCGGGTGACTTGCAGGGGGCCCTTCCTGCTGTCACGGTGACTAGCGCACAAGTGGGTGGGAGCTGGAGATGCCAGACCCTTCCAGCGGACAGGAGGGCCCCAAGTAACAGAGAAACTTTCGGGTCCCTCTTGACTTTCTGATGTCTTTGGAACATTCATGTAGAGGAAAAACTTCTTACCTGAGCCTAGAATCCCATTCTGCCATCCATATAGACTGTATTTTTTTTTAATTTTTAAAAAATATTTTATTTATTTATTTGATAGAGAGAGAAAGCACAAGCAGGGGGAGCAGCAGCGGGACAGGGAGAACCAGGCTCCCCTCTGAGCAGGAAGCCCGACGCGGGACTTGATCCCAGGACCCTGGGCCAAAGGCAGACACTTAACCGACTGAGCCACCCAGTTGCCCCATAGACTCCAAGTATTTTTAACACAGTTTTAATATCACTGAATGTCCCAGGGATAGTGGGTAAATCAGAAGACACTGTTTTGTCCTTCAGAATGTTTCTGATAACCTTTGCCCACTTAGTAAGGACGATGACATCACCAATGGCCCTGCCAGCGGCCATCCAGGTCACCAACACAGCGACACGGCAACCTTGCATCTGGCTGATCTGTAATTACTGACTCACTACCGATGCGATCACCGAGCCTGCATGTCTTCTGTGTGCTCATGGCTGAGCTCTCCGGAAATTATAAATTACAGTGATCAATGTTTTTCCTCTTGTTTCTTCTCTGCTGTGTTATAGTCTGCTATGGAATGGCACCGATTTTATTTTATTTTTATTTTTTTGAGATGAATTATGGAGTTAGTTTATATTATTATAAATTTCATGTTGGGAAAACAAAAGAGACATTTTAAAAAAAAGTGTTGGGATGACTGGGTGGCTCAGTCAGTTAAGCGTCTGCCTTTAGCTCAGACCAGGATCTCAGGGTCCAGGGATCGAGTCCCGTGTAGGGCTCCCTGCTCTGCAGGGAGTCTGCTTCTCCCTCTCCACCCCACTCATGCTCTCTCGCTATCTCTGTCTGTCTCACTGTCTCAAATAAATAAATAAATAAATAAATAAATCTTTTTAAAAAAAAGTGTTATAAAAAGGGGGTGCAGAGTGGAGAACCATTGAGTTAGGTTACAAGTTTGGGCTCAGGATTCACAAGGCAGGCTCCCCAAGCCCTGGGCCTCAGTTTCCTCATCTGTTAAATAGGGATAATATTGGCACTCATCTCACAGGGTTGGTAAAAAGATGAAGGAAAATACAACCTGGCAAAGTGCTTATTCCCCCGGGCGGCCCCACCAAGGATTCAACTCTGCCATCACTGTCACCATCACTGTCATTACGTGACCAGGATGATGATTGTCAGGACTCCTCGATGGGGTCACCAGTGAGGAGTCTCCTTGTGCCCTTCAGTGAGGGCTGTGTAGTGAGTTCAGAGCCCAAGTCCTGGGGCCTGACAACTCAGGTTCAAAACCTTCTCCACCTTCTACCTGAGCTGTGTGTCCTCAGGCAACTCGCTGATCCTCTCTGAGACTCTCTCTCCACCATCCACATGATGACTCTGTCCCTGTCATGCAACCAGTGTTCCCTGAGCGCGGGGTGTGTGCCCCACACAGCAAAGGTGAACACAAAAACTCAGTATAAAAATAATGACAATGCTAAACACCCAGGCCTGACTCCTGCACTCTTGAGGACACAAAAATAAGTGTAAGTTTATTGTTCTGTTAGGGGCCCATGGCACTCACTCCTCCCACGGTTATGTGACACTTCCGTGAGAGGCAGCTTATGAAGAGTGTGGGGCAGGGCCTGGCCCCCAGACGTGGCCCAAGATGGGTCAGGCCCGCCCAGGGAACGCTGCTGGCACCCTTCATGTTTCTGTAAGATGCCCCCCCCAATTGTGCCAGGGAGCCCTCCTGTGGTTTTGTCAGAAGAAACCATTAATATTCTCCTGGTCCAGGGACGCCTGGGTGGCTCAGTTGGTTAAGCGACTGCCTTCGGCTCAGGTCATGATCCCGGGGTCCTGGGATCGAGTCCCACGTGGGGCTCCTTGCTCGGAAGGGAGCCTGCTTCTCCCTCTGCCTCTGCCTGCCTCTCCGCCTACTTGTGATCTCTCTCTCATTCTCTGACAAATCAATCAATCAATCAATCAATCTTAAAAAAAAAAAAAAACATTCTCCTGGTCCTGAGACTTGCTACACAGCGGAGACTAAAATCCGCATGTTGTGGGGAGGCTGGGTGGCTCAGTTAAGTGTCTGACTCTTGATTTCAGCTTAGGTTAGGATCTCAGCGTCATGGGATTGAGCCCCACGTCCAGCTCCATGCTGGGCGTGGAGCCTACTTGGGATTCCCTCTCTCCCTTTCCCTCGGCCTCTCCCCCTGCTCATGCTCTCTCTCTAAAAATAAAAAATAAAATAAAATTTACATGTTGTGAACTCTAGGATGAAATGGACTCATTTCTGTGTCTCAGTTCTAGTTTCCTTTTCTACCTACTAGCTGTGTGACCACTAGTACATCACTGTGCCTCAGTTTCCTCATCTGTGGAGTAGGTGATGCTACGGCCCTCCCCCATAGGGCTGATGTCCACTCCTTACATTTCAGTGAAGCTGGCAGTATATTCGGAAGACACTCTGAACTTGGTCTGGACTATTAAAGTGTGAGCCGGGCTGGTAGGGTTTTGTATCAAGCAAGCCCTTTGTTGTGGTCCATTTCAGGCAAGTGTTTCAAGTGGCCTTTTACTCGGACTAGTTGTCCTCCTGTGCTGTCTGCCCCACAGTGGCTGGGGCTTCTGTCTCATTCTCCACTATGTCCCCTGTGCCCAGAACCCCTGGGACACCCCAGGGCCCAACACTCACTGGCCACTGACTGCTCTGTCTCCTTGGGCCCTGGGTGTGGGACGTGCCCTGCTCACTGCTCCTATGACTGGGCTGGGTGAACCCAACCTTTGAGGGCCTTTCAGGCAAGACACACCTGAGCTCTGGACATCCACACAGCCCACCAAGCTGCCCCTTCCTCCTCACGGTCCCCTTTTAGGGTAGAATAGAGCCCTGAGCCCACAGAGCTGAGGGAAGGAAAGAAGGAAGACCAGCCTGGCCTGCAGTCCCAGGAATCCTCCGAGCCAGGCGCCCTTCCTCCATTCCATGCATGTGGGACTCCCCTGGGCCCCAGTGTTCCCAAGGCTGTTGGCAGCTGCCAGGCTCTGCCTGGTGTCGGGTGAGTGCCTGGCCATGAGCCACCTCGGGTCTGAAGGGGTAGATGCAGGAGTTTACCACACGCCTGGGAGTCAGCCAATCTGACCTCTGCCCACTTCCTGCCTGTGGGACTTTAGGTAGCGTCACCTCTCTGTGCCTCAGTTTTCCGCATCTACATAATGGGTATGAAAGCAGCTAGGTAACGTGAGGATATCACCAAGCACACAGGTTGTAAGCGCTCGTTAAACGTGTAGTTTCCACGTAGCTTCACAACATCCCTCTAAGGCAGGTTTTGCGCGCCAGCCACGACTCTGCGGCCCCATTGGCAGGAGCCGGCTTCTCGCGCCTCTCCGTCCCCGTTAAGTGGCCTAAGTCCTCGAGACCCCTCCGAACCGCTCTTCCGGCCAAAGAGGGGAGGATGCGATGAGTGTCGTTAACACTCGGGGCCCCGAGTACCTGGCAGTGGTGCCCCAGACCTCGGGTCGCCTCCCACACGGAGCTCGCTCCCCGCAGGCAATTCCCCACGATGGCGGCGGCGCTGCGTGCGCAGCCGCAGAGCCGCGCAGCGTCTGCGCCTGCACCGACTCCCTGACGGACTACACTTCCCAGACCCCCGGGGCATTCTGGCTCCTCCCGGCAACCGTCCTCCGGAGCCCCCGGTGGCCTTCGCCTAGGATACACCGATGTCAGATCAGAGGCTTCTTCTGGCTTCCGTAGGCGGAGTGGAGAAGCATCGCCAGAGTCCGTCTCCAGGGCAACCGTGGGCTGGCAACGACGGGTCTGTCTCTATGGCAACCGCCTAAGCGCTGACGCTAGAAGGCCCCTTATTACAGGCGCTTTTAAGTAGCAGGGATGCTCAACAAAACAGCGTGCTCTGCTCATAAGACTTAATGGGAAACGTATGTTCGAGCACCGAGAAGGGTGGGAAAGAGTTGATGGGAGGGTCTCTCAGAGGAGGGGATCTTTGAATAAGGTTTTGAGGGATGAGTAGGAGGTCACCAGGAAGAGAAGACAAGGAGAAAAAAATACCATCTTTATCTCTCTGATCAAAATTTGAAGCTGTGTGACATAGTCTTAAGGAGGGTGTGAGGAAACTACCATTCTCGTACCATGCAGGAATCACTTCAGCCTTGAAGTCAATCAGGCAATTGAGAACTATTTTCTGAGAACCTACTGTGTTCTAGGCAGTGCTCCAGGCGCTGGGGATATAGTAGTGGAAGACGCACATGGACCCTGCCTTCAGGGGTCAAGGAGTGGGCAGTACATAGGAGACATATAAAGGGAAATTATGATTTGTGCTATGAAGTAAACAGGCAAAGGGCTGAGACAAATGAAAGGACAACTCTGTGATCAGGAAATATAAGTATTCGGGAACATGTATGTGCAATAAAAGCCAAATAAATCTCAGGTGAACTGTAGAGAGATATTAGTGTTTAGCAGCTAGAGGTTGCTCTACCTGTAGATTTCTTCTTTCTAGAGTTTGTGAGGCTCTGAATTGGGGTTTTCTTTTACTTGCCATTGCAGGCATCCTGAAGTATCAGGATAAACAGGTCGAATGCCTTCCTTTTGGTCTTTTTGGCTACTTGAGTAAGTAAATCATCTCTCTCTAAGATTTTATTTATTTATTTATTTGAGAGAGAGTGAGAGCAAGAGGGATCAGAGAGGGAGAGGCAGAGGGAGAAGCAGACTCCCTGCTGAGCAAAGAGCCTGATGCAGGGCTCGATTCCAGGACCCTGAGATCATGACCTGAGCTGAAGGCAGACGCTTAACCGACTGAGCCACCCAGGCGTCCCATAAAGCATCTCTCTTGTTTGAGCTATTTTGAGTTTTCTATGACTTGAAACCCAAAACGTCCTTCAAAATAAAGTTGTATTATTCTCCTTTGAAAAATAAGGAAACTGGATCAGACAGCAGGACAGTGGCAAAGTCAAGATTCAAAATTAGCTTCTTTTTATGCTAAAAAAAATCCAAGCATTCTACATTAGTTTGTGAGTAACAGGATAAGGGTGAGTCTTTGAGAAGGAAGTGGATCAAATGTGCTGAGAAAAGTACATACATGGTGGAATATATTAGAAGAAGGGATTTAAAGATGCTACCCTGCTGACTTTGAACACGGAGGAAGGGGCTACAACCCAAAGAATGCAGGTGGCCTCTAGAGACTGAAAATTCATACCGGAATATGCAGGTGGAATAAATACAGGTGGAATAAAATGCAGGTGGAATAAAAATTTAATTGTTAAAAAGTCATAAAAGTACTAGAATACGGTATAGGATAATCTTGGGTGTGAGGAAGGCCTTTCTTAGCATGATAGTAGATCCAAGAACTATGAAAGAAAATACAAATAGATTTGAATACCTAAGAATTTAAAAATTCTATGTAGCAAAATACATCATAAACAAAATTGAAAGAGCAATAACAAACCTGGAGAAAATAGTAGTGATATATATACCAAAGGATTAGTATGTGTAATACATAAAGATTACCCCTATAGATCAATACACAAAGGCAGCCCAATTAAAAGTGGGCAAGATACATAAGTAAGCAATCCAAAGAAGGCAAAATCTTAACAAACACATAAAAGTTCATTAATCTCACTATTGCTAGGACATCTTTACTTATTAGATTAGAAATATTAAAAAAAAATTTTAAAGATGTATTTATTTGAGAGAGAGCAGAGTAAGAGAGAGCACAGAGGGAGAGGGAGCATGGAGAGAAAAGGAGAAGCAGACTCCCCACTGAGCAAGGAACCCAACGCAGGGCTCCATCCCAGCACCCCGAGATCATGACCTGAGCTGAAGGCAGACACTTAACTGACTGGGCCACCCAGGTGCCCTTAGAAATATTTTTAAAAGGCTAATACTGAGTAATTTTTGAAGGAAGTTGGGCAACAGAGAAATAGGCATTCATATACTCTTCCAGGAGTCATGTAAATTGGTTCATCCTTTTTTTGGAGGAATATTTAGCAGTAATTATCAACATTTAAACGTGGACATTCTATGGTCCCACAAATTTATTTCTAGGAATTCATCTTATGGAGATTATCTTGCACAAGTGTCAAAAAGTAAATGTCCAATGATGGAAAAGAAAAGAAAAACAATCTCAATGTCCGTTAATAGGGATTGGTTAAATACATTCAAGAAACCCTAGTATGAAGTATTATGCAGTTGTTAAAATGTTGTTAAAAAACATATATATGTTTATATATATTTATATATAAACATGTTTGCATTATCATGGGAAAATATCCACGTTATACTAAGTGAAAAAAGTCACTTCTAAAATCATATGTGTGGGGACACCTGGCTAGCTGTGGGTGGAGCATGTGATCCTTGATCTCGGGGTTGTGGGTTTGAGCCCCACGTTGGGTGTAGAGATTACTTAAAAAAATAAAAATCTTAAATTGTATGTGCGTATACCATACAAATCGTATACTGTATTTATGCAGATATATACGTGTGTGTATACACACACACAAACACCCAGTTTCATAAAAACAAAAAAGGAAGTTCATAGTCACAGAAAAAAATCTAGAATCTTCGGAATGAAGATTTATAGAGAGCCATTGCTTTCATTTTTGTTTCCTGAATTATTCACCATAAACGAGTATTTCTTCAACCACGAAAGGAGTCATATACTAAAAGAAAGAAATGGGAAGACTTTAAACAGGGTAATAGTTACCATGGGTGATGTTGGTGAGACACAGTCCCATCCTCTGCTGGTCAGATTACCAACAGGTACAAAAGTTCCTGGAAGCCATTGGCCCATATGTCTGGGATCTTTGAAACATTCTTCCTTTGACCCCATGACTTCCCTGCCGGGCTTTCATTTGGAAACTGGTCAGGTGCTCAGCCACAGACTTCAGCAGAAGGGACGCTTATAAAAGTCAAAAACTGGAAACAACCAAAATGTCCAACAGGGGATTGGCGAATTCACTGGCTGAATTAAATATGCAAACTACCCCCCCCCAAACATCTGGTTGTTAAAGATGATTTAATGACATGGGTATATCATATTTAATGATAGGGGCCCGTGATAATAAAGTAAACTAGAAGTATGATAAATCGCATATTCAGTATACCCCCAATTTATTAAAGCATCTATAATATTATATATTATTTTTAAAGTAGCAGAAGTGTACCCAAATGTTAACAGTTATCTTTGGGTGACACTGGACTTTGGGTGAAATCTTCTGGATTTCTTGGATCTTCTAAATTTTCTATAAGAAGCATGTTTTGATTTTTATAATAAACATTATTTTAAGAAGGAAACATTATACGCGAAATGTATTCAATCCCCATTGATGTTCAGAGAATAGCTTCTAAGCCTGACTACCTGGGCTTGAATCTCTATACTCCATGAGCTCACAGCCGTGAGGTTTTGGCCACTTCATCTCCCTGCACTTTGGTGTTCTCACCTGTAAAATGGGACAATACAGCCGTGAACAGGTGGGATTGTTGAAAGAGAGAGAATTCATACATACCAAGGTCTTGGGACAGAACTTGGCACACAGTAAGTTACTGAAAAATGCTAGCCATCTTATATATTTGACAGAGGAAAAAATTATGGATGTTCAGTGCTGGTAAAAATGTGGTGGACAGTGGTCCTCATGCCCAGCTTGTCCCACGCCTACTGGGTCCGGCCGATTTGGAAAGCAATTTGACAAAATGTTCCAGAAATCAGGAAAATCATTAGAATCGTGCTCCTATTTCCATCCTGGGAATATGACTTAGAGAATTAATCTCAGAAGGACGGAGGAAGCAAGTATGGAAATGCTCATTCTAAAATAATTGGGAAAACTGGTGAAGCACCTGTGTCAATCAGGGGCTTAGAACCAAACCCACGTGGGGGAATGGACTTGTAAATTATTTTATACCCACCAGTGAAGTATTACCAGCCTGAAGAATGATGAGTATGAAGTGTATGTGGTTACAAAAGACAATGCTCACGGTGTAACAGGGGCAAATCAGAGAAGCCAAAATTGTTTCTATGCTCTGATTACAATGAAATAAAATAACATTTATTTTAAGATGATATTTGAAAGGAAATACAAAAATATCAAGACAATAGGACTTCTAGGGGCGCCTGGGTGGCTCAATGGGTTAAAGCCTCTGCCTTCGGCTCAGGTCATGGTCTCAGGGTCGTGGGATTGAGCCCTGCATTGGACTCTCTGCTCGGTGGTGAGCCTGCTTCCCCCCCTCTCTCTGCCTGCCTCTCTGCCTGCTTGTGATCTCTCTCTGTCAAATAAATAAATAAATAAAATCTAAAAAAAAAAAAAGACAATAGGACTTCTGAGGGTGGCCAAGTTGAGGGTGAGTATATTGCTTCTGTTTTATGATTAAAAATATGGATATGGAAGACAGAGTAAAACAAAACCAGAAAGAAATACATGCAAAATGACGGGCTCTCCCTGGGCTGTGTAGTTATGGGGAATTGGTATTTTATGCCACACTTCTTGATACTTTCCAAATTATCCTTTACAATAAGCATATGTTATTTTACTTAAAAATGTCTCCTGTTATAAAAGTATGTGCATTATTTTTATAATAAAATAGAAATACTATGGTTTTTTGTTTGTTGTTTTTGGGAGGTTTTTTAGAGAGGGACAGAGATACAGAGGGAGGGAGAGAATCTTAAGCAGGCTCAACAATCAGTGTGGAGCCTGACTCAGGGCTCAATCTCACGACCCTGAGATCAAGACCTGAGCTGGAGTCAAGAGTCAGGCATTTAACTGACTGAGCCACCCAGGCTACCCGCCCCCCTTTTTTAATACTATGTTTTTATGATGAAAACATGATGAAAGAAAAACTTCCTTTTGGGCATGAAGAAAAACAGAAAATGATGCTTAAGAGGGCAATTCCTTTATAAAGCATAAATCCTGGACATGAGAAAGACACACAAAATGGGCCTTTAAAAATGGCTGTAAATAGTGGAACATACTGTGTTTAAGTCAACTGAGGATTTGGCCACGAAATTTGTAGCTTGAAGTTTTGAAGGGTACTAAAATCTAGTGCTGATGTTCAGTTACATAGACTTGTACTCTAAAGGGTTAATCTTTCCAGTCATGATTTTTTTCTTGAATTTTCAAGCTCCGATTTAATGACTGATCAATAAATCTAAAAAATTCACAGAGACCTTGTTAAAGATATCAGATGATGTTACATTCCATTTACGCCACCCTCTGGGGTCGCCGTAAGACTGAAAAATAGGGGGGAAGCTGAGATTTTAGGAGGGGAGCTCCTAAAATGATCAGAAGCTGTCCCAGTGGGTGATCAATGGTACCCGTTCCTTGTAGGAAATAGAGAAGCAACTCTCTCTCACAGTATATGGTGTTAAGGTTCCTCTCTGGGAGGAAGTTACTGGTGCTGATGAAGACTGCACCGAACCCAGCATCATAACCGCCCATCTGCTACCTTCTCAGGCTTGTTGGTCAGCAGGAGTTCTCGGAATATCAGCAAGCTGTGTGCTCCACGCAAAGGCTTTCTCAAAATCGTCACAGACATAGGTGTTGTGCACAGTGTGAAGCCTCTGGTGTTCAGTCAGGTGTGAACTCCAGCTGAAATCCTCCCCACATTCCTTACACACATGGCGTTTGCCACCCACGTGAACCTTCTGGTGTTGAATAAGGTGTGAAATCTGGGTGTAGGTTTTTCCACAGTTGTTACATTTATAGGGCTTCTCTCCGGTATGGATCCTTTGATGCTGAATAAGGTGGATGCTCTGGTTGAAGGCTTTCCCGCATTCCTTACAGGCGTAGGGTTTCTCGCCAGTGTGAATTCTCTGATGTTGGGTGAGGGACGAGTTGTGACTGAAAGTTTTCCCACATTCTCTGCACTTGTAGGGTTTCTCGCCCGTGTGAATTTTCTGATGCTCAATAAGGTGGGTGCTCCGGCTGAAGGCTTTCCCACACTCGCTGCACTCATAAGGCTTCTCTCCAGTGTGAATCCTCTGGTGTTGGATGAGGTGGGAAATCTGGGTATAGGCCTTCCCGCAAACTTTACACTCATAGGGCTTCTCCCCGGTGTGAATCCTCTGGTGGCGCGTGAGTGAAGAGTTCTGGCTGAAGGTTTTCCCACATTCGTTACATTTGTAGGGCTTCTCACCCGTGTGAATCGTTTGGTGTTGTGTGAAGGACGAGGTGTGACTGAAAGCCTTTCCACACTCATTACATATATAGGGTTTTTCTCCCATGTGAACGCTCTGGTGCCTCATGAGGTGGGAAATCTGTGTATAAGACTTCCCACACTCGTTACACTCATAGGGCTTCTCACCAGTGTGAATTCGCTGATGCTGAGTCAGGGACGAACTGTGGCTGAAGGCTTTGCCACACTCGGAGCACTCGTAGGGTTTCTCTCCCGTGTGAACTCGCTGGTGCTGGGATAGGGATGAGCTGTGGCTGAAGGTTTTCCCACACTCGTTACATTTGTAGGGTTTCTCTCCCGTGTGGATGGTCTGGTGCTGAGTCAAGGAGGAAGTATGACAGAAGGCCTTGCCACACTCACCACATTTGTAGGGCTTCTCCCCTGTGTGGATTTTCTGGTGGCGGGTGAGGTGGGACACCTGTGAGTAGAACTTCCCGCACTGGTCGCATTTATAGGGTTTTTCCCCAGTATGGCACCGCTGGTGTTTAATGAGGGAGGAGCTCTGGGTGAAGGCCTTCCCACATTCCTTGCATTTGTATGGCTTTTCTCCGGTGTGGATCCTCTGATGCTCGGTAAGCGATGAGCTCTGAGTGAAGGTCTTTCCACACTCGCCGCACATGTAGGGCTTCTCTCCCGTGTGAATGATGTGGTGCTGAATGAAATACGAGCTGTTGCTGAATGCCTTCCCGCAATCATTGCACTTGTAGGGTTTCTCTCCTGTGTGACTCCTCTGGTGTAGAATATAGTCAGAATGGTAAATGAAGGCTTTCCCACATTCTGCACAGTTAAATGGCTTCTTTTCTACGAAGGTCCTTTGGCGTTTCAGGCTCTTTCTTGGCCCACTCCTCTTCCACATTCTCTCTCCCACAGGCCCTCTTTGCTTCCTGATGAAGGCTGAGGTCTGCCTGAGGCTCCGCCCAAGCTCGAGACAGCCCAGGCCTCTCTCCCCACAGATGGTTTCCTTGCGAGGAGCAAACAAACACCTCAAACGCCTCTCCTGCTTTCCCCAGTCCTCCAACCGACGGCTCCAGGCCCAGGATCCCCCCAGCCTGGCATCTCCAAGCACTGCCCTTAAAACCCCCTCCCTCTTTCCCATGGGGGAAGTGGGCTCTTCAGAAACGCTCTTTCTTAGAAGTGTCTCCCAAGGTGTTGCAGAGCTGGTGTCCAAGGCTGAAAGACATGGAAAATGTGGCTATCATCTGCGTCGGGACCAAGGACACCGATTAAGTTGGACTGATACCGGAAAAGTTTAAAAGGCAAGTTTCAAAGTTTAGGTTGCTATTTCAAAAGACAGGAGAGATTCGTGTTGTGACATGGAAGAATGGCCTCAAAATATCCTAAAAATAAAAACACGTTTTTCAAAAAAGATTTTACTTATTTATTTGAGAGAGTGAGCGAGAGAGCATGAGCACGGGAGGGAGAGGGAGAAGCAGACTCCCCCACTGAGCAGGGAGCCCGATGCGGGGCTCGATCCCAGGACTCCAGGATCATGACACGAGCAAAAGGCAGACGCCTAACCACCTGAGCCACCCAGGCGCCGCCCCCCGCCAAGAAGTTGTATATATTTATGTATGTGTTAATGTGTGTATGCACATGCATAGTGGGATGGGGGTTTTTAATTTATTATTTACTTTTTTATTGTGGTAAAATACATACAACATAAATGCAACATTTAGGTCATTTTTAGGCATGCTGTTGGGTTGACCGTATACACTCATGCTAGGGTGCAATCATCACCACCATCCACCTCCAGAACCTTTTCATCCTCCCAGACTGAAACATTGTATCCATTAAACACTAACGCAGGCTGCCCCTTTCCCAGCCCCTGGCTACCACCATTCCACTCTGGCTCCGTGAATTTGCCTACTCTAGGCGCCTCATGTAAGTGGAATCATACAATATTTGTCCTATTGTGTCTGGCTTATTTCATTTAGCATCATGTCCTCAAGGTTTTTCATGTTGTTATTATTTACTTTTGTAATTAAAAAAATACAGTAAAGCTTTGGGGTAAAATGAGAAAAGTAAAATTTTTTAAGAGATAAGCAGGGTTATGGGAAGATTTCCATTTCCTGCTTTATTCTCATTTAGATTTTCAAAGTTTCTGTGATGAACACACATAACTATAATTTAATCAAAGGATATCAATAAACAGGGATGCCTGGGTGGCTCAATCGGTTAAGCGTCTGCCTTTGGCTCAGGTCACGATCTCAGGGTCCTGGCATTGAGCCCTGTGTTGGGCTTCCTGCTCAGCAGGGAGTCTGCTTGCCTCTCCGCCCCTTCCCCTGCTTGTTCTAGCTCTCTCTCAAATAAATAAAATCTTTAAAAAAAAGGTCAATAAATATTAAATGTATGTGAGGCTTTTACAGCACAATCTTGCAATTTGGAAAAAGGGAAGTGTAGAGAAGAGATGATAACCAGGAAGCACATCCATGTGGAATTTGTTGAAGGGGATGGATTTTTTTGATGCTCGTAGATCTGTTCATGGGACACCTATTAATTGCATAACTGTTACGTGTTAATCACAGTGCTAAGGTTTGCTGTCAGGGGTACTGGGGAGCCATGGGAGGCCTGTGAGTAGGGGAGGAGTGGGATCAGCTCCGGGTGTAGAAAAACCCCTCTCGGGCTGTGTGAGATGAACTGGAGGGCTGGGAGGTGAGGGAGGAGGCTGGGGTGAGGGTCCAGCCAAGGGAATCTGAGGCCTGAGCCAGGGCTATGGGAGAGAGCACAGGGGACTGGGAAAAGTTAGGGGGCAGGAGGGAAGCACTGGGGACCAATGCGCTGTGGTGAAGGGGAAGGAGGAGACAAGTCCCACCCCCACAACACGGTGGACAGTGACGGAAACAAAGATGCTTCAACCCCCTCCCCTCACGGAGCTTGTGGGCCAGTGGGGGGCAAACATCTGGTCTCCCGTTCCCCACTATGTCTGGCGGGGTCCCACTTCTGGGTCTCTACACAGATTATTTCCGATAAAGAATCACCGCTAATCATCGTAGCCTCTTTTGACGGGGGGTGGTTACCATGTGCCAGGCACATGGTATATACTTTTAGGTGTTAATTCATTGATCTTTCCCCACCTGGGGTACTAACACTGACCCCATTTTGCAGGTGAGGAAATCGAGGCACAAAGGGGCTAAATGACCTGCCTGAAGGTCACAGAGCCAGGAAGTACTGGAGCTGGGATTTGAACCCAGCGCCCATGACTGTGGTCATGTGTGATGCTGCCTTGTTCTTGTCACTGATCCAGACGGACAGGGAAGGAAGATGGCTCACACCTGCCCGGTGAACTCACCCACCTGGACAGGCAGCTGGCCGGGCTCCCCTATTCTCCATTCTGGGCTCCTCCCCTCGCTCCAGACGGGAGATCACGTCGGGTTTGGACCCAGGAGGCCCTGCCCCTGGAAAAGATACCAGACATGGCTGTGGCTGCCAGTCATCAGGAGGCCTCGGGGCTGGGCCCCAGGCCCCGGGTCTGCAGGGGAGCTGTATACATTGGGTGCCTAATGATGAGAAGCTCTAATGTTCCGGGCGCCTGGGTGGCTCAGTCGGTTAAGTGTCCGACTCTGGGTTTCAGCTCAGGTCATGATGTCGGGGTCCTGCTCATGCTCAATGGGGAGTCTGCTTGAGATTCTCTCTTTCTCTCTCCCTTTCCTTCTGCCCTTCCCCCTACTCTCACTCTCACTCGCTCTAAAATCAATCAATCAATCTTTGGTTCTGTGCTGTTCAAAGCTGAGTGTGAGGTACACATCGAACTTCAAAGACTGACTTACTGTGGAGAAAAATGTAAGAATATCATCAATAATTGGCACATTGATTATCATCTCAACACGTGCCAAAATGATCATCCTTTGGACCAACCGGTTACAAGAAAATACATCCCTAGAATTAATCTCATCTATTTCTTTCTCCTTTTTTTTTTTTTTTATGCCTGCTGTCTTTGAGACCACACTGATTTCCCTCTTCCGAGAGTGGGTTGAACAGGGCTCTCCCAAAATTTCGTCCACAGAAACTGCAGAATGTGACCTTACTCGGAAACAGGGGCTTTGCAGATGTAATTAGTGAAGACGAGGTCCTCGGCTAGAAGGCTGAGTCCAAAGACCAGTGTCCTTGTTTGACGAGGAGAGACACACAGACACACGTGGAGGGGACAGGTCATGTGAAGATGGAGGCCGAGATCGGGGTGACGGGGGTACAGGGCAAGGAAGAGCAAGGGCCGCCAGGAGCCTCCAGAGGAGCAGGGCCCTGTCCACGGCCTTCAAAGCACCAGAGCTTATAGGCAAAAGGCCAGATAGAAGAATTAGAAAAAGTTGAGGAGAGATGGAGGTGGACAGACAGACAGATGGCTGAAGAGGCCGGAGTGGGTCAGGGGGTGAGAACAAGGCCAGGTCGGGGCTGGGCTGCAGGGACAGAGGGGAGGGAATGGGCAGAGATTGTTGGGAGGCAGAGAGGATGTGGGGGGCTGTCGAGGAGGGCGTAGGCAGGAGCGAGGGTGGTGCTGGGGGCGGGGGGCCCCGAGGAGGAAGAACAGGTCAGTGTGGAGACACGGAGCTCAGGGTGAGTGTGACAAATGTGAAGGGCCTTGAGGGGGCGCAGGAAGTGGGTGGGTGGACAACACAGGACTAGGGGGACATATTTGGGGAACAGCCTTTCTGTGCCTCGGAAAGATTCTACGATGGAGCCAGATGACTGGAGGACATCCAAGGAGCACCTGGAGTCTGACATTCTAGAACAGGCATTCCTGGGAGGAGCCTGAGGTCACCACACATGGAAAGGGAAGCAAGAGGGGAAGGTGGGGGCACAGGCTGAAGATCTGGCAGGACAGACTGAGGACTTGGGGCCCTCGGGGATGCAGGGACTCTAGGAGAAGTGGTGGAGAGACAGAGGGACAGACGGAGGCCAGTCGGGAGGGACGAGTGAGAAGAGCAGAGAGGGCACCCCATGACCTCAGCGAATGCCCGCTGTTGAGCAGTGGGTGGGCACAAAAGAGATGAGGGGAGAAGGGGGGCCTCACGCCTCTTCCTGGGAAGGCAGGGGGCAGGGCCTCACCCAGTGAGAGAAGGTTCCGGTAGTTCTCTAGCATCACGTCCCGGTACAGCTCCCTCTGGCCAGGCCCCAGCTGGCCCCACTCCTCCAGGGTGAAGTCCACAGCTACATCCTTGAAGGTCACTGATTCCTACAAGGGCCAATTTTACATGGTGGAGGGGCACATCCTTCTAGAACTCCGGGCCCAGAGCGGTCATGGGTCAAGAGCCTAGCACTGCTGGTTGTTGAACCAGCTCTAACATTCCAGGCTGGAACATACTGACTCAGCAGGTTTGAGAAAACTGAATAAAAATGGCCCACAGAAATGCAGAAAACTTAGGGCAGCTACCAGTCCAGAGCCTCCTTGGCAGAAGGTAGGAAAAGTTCCCTTTTGAGTGACTCTTTACTGCCATCTGTTGGAAAATCTTTATAATATGCCAATTATTTTACTAAATGACTGTTTACTGCCATCTGCATGAAAACTGCCATAATGTGCCTGTGTATGAGGTATACGATGCGAATCCTGCCACTTAGGTGAGGCGCCCTTGTGCAGTGCACAACCTGCACACCTGTATATGACAGCCCTAAGAAACACTTTTTAAAAAATCAAGCCACTGTATGCAAGAGTGATAACTAAGTGGCACTCCACTTAGTTAGTGGCACACCTGAACTAGGATCCCAATCCCCATCACTGACTCCAAGGATAAGGCTCCGGGGTGAAGCAAAACCATCCACTGCCCACTTGGCAACTCAAAGGCTGCTGAGCGTTAGATTGGTTTTTAGACCGGGTCATAAAGTCCCAGCACAGAGCATCCTGCCCCCTCCCTTCTCTCCTCCTCCCTGCACTTCCCAGCCCCAGAGCCCCTCCCACCGTGGCTTTTTCCCTATGCCTGGGAGGGCCAGAAGGTCTTCAGCCCACGGGCAGAGAGGGGATGGCCCTCTGGGGTCCACAAAATCATCTTGGGGAAGGGGAAGCCCGGACTCACCTGGTCCTCAGCCATCAGGGTCCTGTGGCCCCTGCAGGGTCCTGGGCATGTGCCTCCAGGAGAAAAGACCAGGCCTGAGTCCGCAGAGCTGGAGGAGGAGACTGGAGCACAGAGGGGGTCAGTACTGGCCCAGACAGACAGACAGATGCTTTCCTAGAGATACCTCATGACAGAGGGGACCCTAGTCTTCCAGGAGCTGGAGCAAAGCATACCCAGCAAAGGGTAGGCTACCTGAGGCCCCCGTTCCATACCAACAACCGCTAGCAATCGGGAGGCTCGGCTCACTGCACCCACATAACAGCTCCGAAAGACGACACTAGAGCTATCCCCAGAGAAGGAAATAGAGGCACAAGATGTCAAGGCCCTTGCTCAAGGTCACAGAGATTTCAAGTGTCAGACGGGGATTCAGACCCAGAAGTCTGGCAGCAGAGCTAAGCCGTCTTTTTATTCTTACTTTTTTTCTTGTGGTAAAATGCATATAACATGTAATATAACATTTTAACCACTTCACTTTTTTAAAAAAGACTTTATTTTTTTGTCAGAGAGAGCACGCGAGAGAGAGCGAGCACAACCATAGGGAGCAACGGGCAGAGAGAGAAGCAGGCTCCCCGCTGAGCAAGGAGCCCGATGCAGGGACTCGATCCCAGGACCCCGGGATCATGACCTGAGCCGAAAGCAGACGCTTAGCCAACTGAGCCACTCAGGCATCCCCATTTTAACCACTTTAAATGACACAGTTCGGTGGCATTTAGGACATTCACAATGTTGTGCAACCATCACCAGAACATTTTCACCATCGCCCTAAAAGGAAACCCTCTACCGTAATCAGCCACTCCCAAATCTCCCTGTTCTGTCCCAGCCTTCCGATGCCAGCCCCTGATAACTACTCATCTTTCTTTCTTTCTTTTTAAAAAAGATTTATTTTTTTATTTTGCAGAGAAGGTAGGGGTAGAGGGAGAGGGACAAAGAGTCCCAAGCAGGGGCGCCTGGGTGGCTCAGTGGGTTAAAGCCTCTGCCTTCGGCTCAGGTCATGATCTCAGGGTCCTGGGATCGAGCCCCGCATCGGGCTTTCTGCTCGGCAGGGAGCCTGCTTCCCCCTCTCTCTCTGCCTGCCTCTCTGCCTACTTGTGATCTCTCTGTCAAATACATAAATAAAATCTTAAAAAAAAAAAAAAAAAAGAGTCCCAAGCAGACTCTGCACTGAACGCAGAGCCCGACTCGGGGATCAATCTCACAACCCTGAGATCACCACCCGAGCCTAAACCAATAACTTAACTGACTGCGCTACCCAGGCACCCCTCATCTGTCTTAATGGATTTGCCTATTCTGGATCTTTATGAATGGAATCATAATATGTGGGCTTTTGTGTCTGGCTTCTTTCATTTAGCATAACGTGTTCCAGATTCATTCATGTTGCCCCACGTATCAAGGCTTCATTCCTTTTTATGGCTAAATAGTATTCTGTCTAATGGATCTACCCCTTTTTGCAGAGCTCCTTCTTCTTCTCCTTCTCCTTCTTCTTCTTTTTAAATAGGGTGCGGAGCCCAATGCGGTTCTTGAACTCACGACCCTGAGACAAGACCTGAGCAAAGATCAGGAGTGAGACACTTAACCGAATGAGCCTCCCAGACACCCCTGCAGAGCTCTTCTATCTGCCTTACAAATACAGCATAAGGATCCTGATCTCCCTCTTAAGATGTTGTTGGAATAAAGTTTAAAAATCCCTGCAAAAAAAGAAAAATCTCTGCCAAAGAAAAATTGGTGTTTGGACTATGGTCACTTCCGTTCATTCATCAAATATGCTCTGAGACTCACGTGAGAGTGACAGGCTCATCTGAGGACAGAATAACGAGCGAGATGAGGCTCTGCCCTAAAGGGGCTCCCTGCCCTGTGGGGGAGACAGGCCTGCACATAGGCCCGGTGGTGGGCTGAGCAATGGCCTTACTCTTGTATCTTGTGCTAAGAACCTATGATGTGATTAAGTTAAGCACCTCTAGATAGGAAGATTATCCTGGATTATCTGGGTGGGTCCTAAATGCAATCATAAGTGTCCTTAGAAGAGGGAGGCAGGGGGATATTTGACCTGGAGTAGAAGGCCGAGTAAGGGAAGTAAAGAGGAGCAGAGTCAGAGAGAGAAGACACCATCTCTGGCTTTGAAGCTGGAGGAAGGTGCCTCATCTAAGGAACGCAAGGAGCCTCTAGAAGCTGGGGGAAAAAAGGCAAGGAAACGGATCATCCCCTAGAGCCCGCGAGTGAACACCGCTCTGTTGACACCTTGATTTCAGCACGGTGAAACCCACTGCAGACTTCTGACCTTCTGAACTGTAAGAGAACACATTTGTGTCGTTGGAAGCCACCAAGTTTGTGCTAACTTGTTACAGCAGCAACAGGAAACTAACACAGTCCAGAAATTAACACAGTCCAGAAATAAGACGCGGCCTCACACATGTTTCCAGTTACAGAGGAAGGCAAGCAGCTGAAGGCTGAAACCAGTAGGTGAAATTCTGATGAGGAAATGAGAAGTGGAGTCTTACAGACTCTCCCCTAGCTCCTCGCAAGTCACTTAATAATCACAAAAGAAGAAGGTAACTTTAGGGCGGAGATGCCTGGTGGTCACCACCGCAGCCAGGTGATCAAGGTGGACATGACCTGTGATGGGCCAACATGACAGGCTCCTGATCTGATGAGGACACAGCCTCTCCCCGAAGTTATTCCTGCCAAACCTAAATCTAATCACGAGGAGACACGGAACAAATCCAGACCAAGGGACATTCTAGAAGTACCTGGTCCGTAAACTTCAGAATTGCGAAGATCATCAAGATCAAAGAAAGACTGCAGAACTGCGGCAGGTTCACGGAGACTAAAGGGACCTAACAATTAACGCAGTGCGTCATGTGGGCTTTTCTTTTGCCATTAAGTACATTATTGGGACAATTAGCAAAATTTGAGGGTCTTCAGATTGGCTAAGAGGTTGTATCGATGTTACTGTCCTGTGATCATGGTGCTGTGGTCTTGGAAGATAATGGCCCTGTTTTTAGAAACAAACACAGACTCCTGGGGAAGAGGGGCGCGCAGACACAGAGAGAGGGGGACTGAACGGGGGTTGGGATGGTGGGGGGAGATCAGAGAGCGATTAGAGACCCAGAGAAAGGGTAGCACGCTCAGGCTGAGGAGGACAGAGACGGGGGGCGTGACTGTGCAGAGTACGCGGGGGGCTTTCGGGTCAGGCACCCCGGGGTGGGATCCCAGGCCAACCACTGGAACCTGCGAGAAGCCGCGGAGTCTTGTTTCTTCACCAGCGTAAGTGAGGAAACGCACAGTCTCCTTCCTGGGAGATCGCAGCAGTTCCTCGCTCGCCTGACTCCTGGCAAACAGCAGGCGCCCAATTCCTGCGCGCTGAGATCCTCCGGAGCCTCGCGGGTGGCAGATGCTCTCCGGGGCCGCCTCGCGAGTGATAGGAGGGGGGTGGACACCGCCCACAGCGCCCCTCCAGGCGCGACTAGGGCCTGCCTCCCTGAGCACCCGCCGTCCTGTCCCGCTCGGTCCGCACCCACCCGCTCCGATTCCCGGCCGCCAGGTCGGGACTCACCTGTGAGCCCCCGCGGGTTGCGCAGGACGGCCAGGCCTTCCCTCCCTCTGGCGGGCCCAGGAATGCGCCTGCGCGCTCGCTGTCTCGGAACTATTAAGCCCCGGTTCTTTAAACGCGGCTTCGCAGCTGGACTACATTTCCCAGAAGCCATCTCGGGCTCACGCTTCTCCCGCCCAAGGTCTCTAAAGGCGGGGGAGTGCTGGGAAATGGAGTCTGGGAGCACGATGTGGGGCGGGAGGGAACATGGTATTGAGAAACGTTTGGCTGTACTGGCACGGCGAATATACACGGCGAATATAGCCAGTCTTTTTGTTGCCCTTCACAGGAGGGGACATCAAAATCCATTTAACACATATAACGAAGTTTCCCCTGTAGTTGAAGTCCACAGGACACTTAGAAGTTGGCCCCATCTAAACTGATGAATGAATTGAACCTCTGTCACTTCCTGTTTGCCTCAGTTTCACCTATCACCTCTTAAAGGGTGGTGTGGTAAAGGAAAAAAGAGCCCTATAATGGAAGCTGGGAGATGTATGTCCAGGAATGCAAGGATGGTTTGATATTGGGCTATCATATAAATTGCTAATTGATATATCAAAGTAATACCATCACACCCATGGCTATGAAAAGGGTTTTGAGAACCTCCAGTAATAAGCCATTTCTACATAAACTTGATATATTTAAGAATAGGCCCATCTTGAATAGTAATGACAACAATTTTTTAAAGTATTTTATTTATTTATTTATTTGAGAGAGGGAGCACTAGCGGGGAGGGGGGAGTGGTAGGGGAGCAGAGAGAGAGGGAGAAGCAGACCCCCACTGAGCAGGGAGCCCAAGCCAGGCCCCATCCCAGGACCCTGAGATCATGACTTGAGCCAAAGGCAGATGCTTAACCAACTGAGCCACCCAGGCGCCCCAGTAATGACAACAATCTTAAGGAGTTACTTGCCTCTCCCTTGTTTTTAATTATATACATATCATCAAAACCCCAAATCAGGCTTAATGCTAAAAACCAAAAGATTCCCTATTAAAGTCAGAACAACCTGTCAGTCCAAACAAAATAAACTGTCTAGCATGACCACTTTTGGAAGAACTATCAATGTAGTTAGACAAGAGAAAGAAAAGGTATCATTGGAACAGAGAAGTCTGGGTTTTCATCCTTCTTTATATATGATATGATTGCTATCTTGGAAATCAGAGAATCATGTGAAACACTAAGATAAACCACAAGATAATTATGTAAAATTACTGGGTACAAGATTAATAAAACCCCGTAGGTTTTTGCTTTTCAAAGAAGAACGATGAAAAATCTATTTTTTAAAAGATTTTATTTATTTGACAGAGAGAGAGAGATCACAAGTAGGCAGAGGGGCAGGTGGAGAGAGAGGAGGAAGCAGGCTCCCCGCTGAGCAGAGAGCCTGACACAGGGCTCGATCCCAGGACCCTGAGATCATGAACTGAGCTGAAGGCAGAGGCTTAACTCACTGAGCCACCCAGGCGCCCCTAATGATGAAAAATCTAATGAAAAAAGGGGTTATTTGGATTTTAGTGCCATATCTGCCTGACAGATTGTAATCTCTTTGTGATCTGGGACAGTTCTCTTCCACTCTGTACTAGGTTTTCTTCTCTGTAATCCCTCATTGGGATAACGTGCGTCAGATAGCTCTTCTTCAAAGCCTTTCCCCTACTTTCTCTGCACACAGCTAGACTATATTTTCCAGCCTCCCTTGTAATCTGGGGTGGTCGGTCACGTGACTAAGTTCTGGTTAATGAAATGAGAGAAGTGAACATGCATGCCAAGCCCAGACCTGGCCCATTGAAACCTCTCACTTGTCACCTTCCCCAGTCTTTTCCCTTTTGTGGCTGTAGATGAAGACTAGAACCCTGGAAGTCCTATGTTGAAAATGGAAGGAGCCTAAGTCCCTGAATTGTCACTAGGAGGGGGCTGTCTCCAATCAGAAACCGAATAATAAAGTTATTTTCAGTTATATGGACTCATGAGATTGATTAAATAAATGATGGTATATCCAGCCTATGAAACGTTATCAAGCCCAAAATAATTATGATCAAGACACAATAACATGGGGAAATACTTGCACATGAAAGTTAAAAGAAGAAAAATCACAAAGTTATGTATCTTTCATGTTTATAAAGATGTAAAGTCTATGTATACACATGAGTAAAAGCTAGATGAACCACTGTCAAATTGAAAAAGACCAGTTGTCACTTAATGACAACATGCAGTGGGCTTTATTAGCTTTTTTTTTTTTTTAAGGGTTTTATTTATTTATTTGACAGACAGAGATCACAAGTAGTCAGAGAGGCAGGCAGAGAGAGAGGGGGAAGCAGGCTCCCCGCTGAGCAGAGAGCCCGATGCGGGGCTCAATCCCAGGACCCTGAGATCATGACCTGAGCTGAAGGCAGAGGCTTTAACCCACTGAGCCACCCAGGTGCCCCTTTATTAGCTTATTTAACTCATACAACTACCCTGGGAAGATATGTCCAACAGCCCTAGGGAGACGTTTGCCGCTCCAAGGCTCAAAGATCCAGCTAGTGACAGTGGGTCCAGGGAAGCTCCTCTTCTCATTGTCAGGCTCTCCAGCTCTGTTGCCCTCTCCATGCCCATGAACTTGGCCCTGGCTCAAATCTTGTCCTCACCCTAGAACCTCACTGCAACCTCATCTCAAACCTCCTGGCCCCTAGTGTCTCCTCCCTTGTCTGTACCCCTCCACACACCAGAAGTATCTTTCTTTCTTTCTTTTTTTAAAAGATTTATTTATTTGAGAGAGAGAGAGAGGGAGAAAGAGCATGCATGAGCTTGGGGAGGGGCAGAGGGACAGGGAGAGAAAATTCCACGCAGACTGTGGTGAGCGCAGAGCCCGACGCAGGGCTCGATCTCATGACCCATGAGATCACAACCTGAGCCTGAATCAAGAGTCAGATGCTTATCTGACAGCACTACCCAGGTGCCTCCCCTCCAGAACGGTCTTTCTGCACCCAGAGCAGATCCAGTCCTTCCTCTGGCTTGGCACTGCCCCCAGCAAAGTGTCCAGGCCTTAGCCTGGTACCTGAAGCCCTGTGAGTCTGGAGGTGGCCTTGCTTCACTTCATGACACTCTATCTTAATGAGCTCGGGTGGCCATAATAAAATGCCATAGACTGAATGACTTAAACAACAGAAACTTACTTCTCACGGTTCTGGAGCCTGGAACTCCTAGATCCCAGAGCCCGCATGGTTGATTTCTGGTGAGAGCGCTCTTCTTTGCTTGTAGATGGCCACCTTCTTGATACATCTTCACATGGTTTTTCCTTGGTATAGGATCATGTGGAGAGAGAGCTCTGGTGTCTCTTCCTCTTTTTTATAAGGACATTAGTCCTGCTACTGTCCTTGACTAGCTGTGGGCCTTGTATGGGTTACTTAAATCCTCCTTCTAGGTGTCCTTGTCTCTAAAATGGGGGAGCAATGAACCTTCCTCATTGGGTAGTCATGAAAGTTAAAAGAGCTCAGTGACATATGTCACTTTCATCCGCATCTCATTGGCTGAAGCCAATAGCATGGTTGCAACTGAATTCATATAGCAATCCCAGGAAGGGGTCCTGATTGGTCCTTCTTGGGTCTTGGGCCCACCCCTTGGACCAATCACTATTGCTAGGATTAGAGTACATGATAAAGGCATGGTTACAGGGAGTTAGGCCCTAGTGCGATATGTGTGCTTGACGGGGATAGCCCAGGGCATTGTATGAGCACAGAGGAGGGCCTCCAACCCACTCTGGGCAATCAGGGAGGACTTTCAGAGGAGGTCTCACCTTGGCTGTAGCTTGGAAGATAAGAACCAATGGACTAAGAGACATAGATGTGACCAGTGAAGGCAGAGAACGATGTGGGCTGTTCCAGGCAGAGGGAACAGAGTGTACAGAACTCTAGAGGGGGAGAAAGAGACATAAGTAGCTGGCATGCAAGTGTGCGTGTGGAAGAGTGCTACGGATTGCATGTCTTCCCCAAAATTTATATGTTGAAGCTCTAACCCTCAATGCAACTTTATTTGGAGATAGGGCATTTGGAGAAGTAATTAAAGTTAAATGAGGTCAAAAGGATAGGGTTCTGCTCCAGTAGGACTTGATGTTC
Source organism: Potos flavus (assembly GCA_028534135.1). Lineage (NCBI taxonomy): Eukaryota > Metazoa > Chordata > Mammalia > Carnivora > Procyonidae > Potos > Potos flavus. The sequence goes on from CM052888.1 coordinate 45,372,890, forward strand.
TATAGAAGACAAATGGCACAGTGCTTTGCAGGTAGGACCCTGTAGCAAGGGCCACACAGCATAATGGCTAATCCCACTTATTCACTGAAAGTCATTAACCTCTCTATACCCCCATTTCTTCATTGTACATGGGGAGATAATATCCTAGTAAATAAATGACATTTGAATAGGTTGATATGACTAAAGCCATTAAAACAGTATGTTACAGAAACACCACCTTCTGTTTGCTATCAATATTATTGACATTAAATATTATTTTTTTAAAAGATTTTATTTATTTATTTGATAGAGAGAGAAAGATCACAAGTAGGCAGAGAGGCAGGCAGAGAGAGACGGGGAAGCAGGCTCCCTGCTGACCAGAGAGCCCGATGCGGGGCTCGATCCCAGGACCCCGAGATAGCGACCTCAGCCGAAGGCAGAGGCTTTAACCCACTGAGCCACCCAGGCGCCCCAACATTAAATATTATTTTTAAAAGTTATACTTCCCACCTCTCAACCTTCGTATGTGCTCTTCCCTCTGTCCGGGACGTTCTTTTTCTCTATTGCTCTTGGAAAACTCCGTTTCTTGCAACCAA
>CM052888.1:45373964-45405999 GCA_028534135.1 Potos flavus
GACCTGAGCCCAACGCAGCTGCTCAACCAACTGAGCCACCCAGGTGCCCCTTTTTTTTACTTTCGTAACATGGCTAGCAGAAATTTTGAAATTACATGTGGGGCTCACATTATATTTCAGTTGGACGTCGCTGGTCTAGCACATAGATGATGCCCAATACATACCACTTGAATTAATTAGACGTGATTAAATTAGCTGGGGTTTTGATACGGGGAATCACAGAAGGTGTAACGGGCAATTGGACCACAAGGGGGCGCTCACACCCCGGTGAAATTCTCCCCTCACTCCCGCCTGAGTCTCACCCTTGACTTCCTGTGGCTCTCGCGTACCCAGAATTAGCCACTTATAATCCTAGCTAATGCCATGGAGCCATTTGAGATAAGAACTGAGCTAGGAACTTGCTGGCCTTCCCTCTTCCCCTATAACCATGCCCCATGCAGCCAGCGAGTCAAGGGACTATTTGCCCTAAGAAGTTGTCAGAAGGGCGTGGAAAATAAAGGTAGGAGAACAAAGGCTGTAAATTCCCCAGCTTCTAAGCACCAAAGCCTCAGGTGCAGGTGTGAGGCAGGAAGAATCAGGAAGCAGACCGGTTTTGTTTCTTTGATAATGCAGCCACGTTCAAGTGCAATTTGGTAAAACTTCGTTAAATCAAACACCTCCAGATTTCACAGCCAGGCAATTCCACTGTTTTGGGGACAGAGGCTGAAGAAGTTCTCACACTCGCCCGCTAGGGGGCAAAGTGTCCATCACAGTGTTGTTCATGGCGGGCGTGTCAAAAGCAACCCGGTGTCCCTCACTGGGGAGGAGGAGGTGCCCCAGAGTGTCCAGGGCGGAGGATTCTGCAGCCACCGGAAGCAACAGACGTGCCCGCAGCAACAAGGCTGGGTCAGAGTGACAATAGTAAGAAACAGAGCCAGACCTCCCACCCAATGCTGCTGATGTAACTTTAAGATCTATCCATCCCAAAAGAAAATACACAATGCGTAAGAACACCTCCGAACAAAAGGATACAATAAACGCGACAGTGGTGGCTCTAGCAAGGAAGCAACGTTAAATAACTAAATAGGAAATAAATCAAACTAACACCGGCTTTGTGTGAACCAGGTGGTTAAGCGAACTGCTGGGGTCAGACTGCCTGTGCTTGAATTAATTAATAATTAAGCTCTTTCACTTAATCACTGGGTGGCCTCAGGCAAATTAGGTAACCTCTCTGTGCCATCGCTGCCTCATCCATAAAACGAAATGACAAGAGTCCCTACCTTATGGGGTTGTTCCAAGGATTAAATAAGAAGACAGCGTTTAGAGCAGTACATAGCAAACACTATCTAAATGCTGGCTATTTTTATAAGCTTTATGAAATGAAGATTATGATTTACTTAATCTTTGGCACCTGAGGTTATTAAAAATGGAAGGGAGGGGCACCTGGGTGGCTCAGTTGGTTAAGGCTCTGATTCTTGGTTTCAGCTCAGGTCGTGATCTCAGGGTTGTGAGATCGAGTCCTGCCTCGAGCTCTACGTTCAGTGTGGAGTCTGCGTAAGACCATCTTTTCCTCTGTCCCTCCCCCCCCAAAATAAGTAAATAAATACATACATACATAAAAATTTTTAAAATAAAAAATAGAAGAGAAAGGGGGGCCCTTGGAGCTGGGGAGGGGAAAGAGATTCAAGAAGGAGGGGAAACAACAGATTTGGAAGTGAACATGGGGACTTCTGAGTGTGGCAGGGGTGAAAGGACATGAAAGATGCCCATATGAGTCAGGGCGGGCTGGATTATGCTGCTGTAACAGGCAGTCCCCAAATCTCAGTGGCTTAAAACAACAAACTTGGGACACCTGGGTGGCTCAGTCAGTTAAGTGTCTGCCTTCGGCTCAGGTCATGATCCCAGGGTCTTGGGATCGAGTCCCGCATCGGGCTCCCTGCTCATCGGGGAGCCAGCTTCTCCGTCTCCCTCTGCCTGCCACTCCTCCTGCTTGTGTGCTTGCTCTCTCTCATTCTCTGTGTCAAATAAATAAATTTAAAAAAATTAAAAAAAAGAAGAATGATTAAAAAAAAACAACCTATTTTTCACTCATGTCATTATGGCTGGCTGGTCGAGACTCTGGCAGAGGGAAAAAAAAGAAGCAAACCCACATTGATTCTTAAAAGTTTCCACCCACAGATGACACCTGCTCCTTCGCCAAATTGAGTCTCGTGGCCACACCATACTTCACGAGAGTGAGGAAGAGCAATCCTTCATGCATGCAGAAGGATTGACAGTCGGAATATTTGTGAGCAGCTTGAACGACTGGCTCGAAGCCCGGTTTAAGCCTGGGGATCTGAGAGCTGAGACAACTTGTCCTTTAAGTCTGGGACTGGCTCAGAGAAGTTCCATCATGCCATCATGGTGGGCAGTGTAATAGTCCCCTATCGCTGTGTAACAAAAAAATCCCAAATGCAGTGCCTAAAAATGACAATAAGCATTTGTTATCTCATAGTTTCTGTGGGTCAGGAATTTGGAAGTGGCTGAGCTACGTGCCCAGCGCTGGCTCGGAGTCTCATGATGTCAGCCTGGGCTGTAGTCATCTGAAGGCAAGACTGGGGCAGGAAAACCTTCTTCCACCATGGCTCCCTCACAAGCTGTTATTGGCCCTTGGCAGAAAGCCTCAAATCCCTGCTCTTAGAGGCTTCTCGAAGGTACACAAGGTATACCAGCTGGCTTCTTCCAGAGTGAACATTCCAAGAGAAAGCCAGACGAAGGAGCCATGTCTTTCGTGACCTAGCCACACATCATTACTTCTAACACGTTCTATCGATTAGAAGCAAGCCACGGAGTCTGGCTCACATTGCAGGGAAGGGCAATCAGTCTCCACCCTTTGAAGGAAGGAGGATCAAAGAATTTTCGGGTGTATTCTAAAACTACCCCAGGCAGTCAGGCGGAATGGTGGGGTATGTGTTTGGCCATGGGAAGGCTCCGTACCTGTTGGATAGGCTCAGGAACATGATGGGAAATGCGGTGGAGATTGCTAGTTGACGCCAAAATCTGGTCCCCCTTGAGCACGTACAAGTGTCACACACTATTCTAGTTACTCATGTTTAATCTAAGTAATTCTCGTGACAACCCCGCGAGGTAATAAAACAACACCTAACATTTTTGGAGCACTTATTACATGCCACACATTGTCTTAACTATACTTTACACACTTCAACTCATTTTGTCTCACAACTCAGTGAGACGGGTACGGTTTTGACCCCCATTGATAAATGGGAAAACTGAGGACCAGAGAGGTTAAGTAACGATTCTAAGGTGGCACAGCTGGTGAGTTGTGAGAGCTGGACTTTGAACTCAGGCAGTCTGAATCCCGGGTCCATGCTCTTGACCACTACACTACGTTAGAAAGAAAACAGGGTATGCTTTGTGCACACATTGCCGCTGTAAAAAGTTGCACCCGTGGCTCCAAAATTTTCGGAGGGTTCACAGTGCTCCAAGAACCTCCTAGAGTAATTGACATAATACAATGTATCATCTAAACGAAGTTAATCGGCACACAGCTTTTTAAAAAAATCCTTATTTGGGGCGCCTGGGAGGCTCAGTGGGTTAAAGCCTCTGCCCTCGGCTGGGGTCATGATCTCAGGTTCCTGGGATCGAGCCCCACATCCGGCTCTCTGCTCAGCAGGGAGCCTACTTCCCCCTCTCCCTCTGCCTGCCTCTCTGCCTACTTGTGATCTCTCTCTCTCTCCCTCTGTCAAATGAATAAATAAAATATTAAAATAAATAAATAAATAAATAAATCCTTATTTGAAAGATGTGGAAACTGAGGCTTAACAGGGTCGAGCCACTCGCGCTGGGCTGTGTGGGTAGGAACAGGAGCAGGAGTGGGGCCAGGCAGGCAAGACGAGGTCACTGCAGCCCTGCCGGGCCCCGCTAATGGGCTGGTTTGGCGTCGGTGGGAGGCTGAAAGGATGCCAGGGAAACGGTTGGAGGGATTTGGCGTTGAGCCCAGAAGAGGAGGCGGAATTAGAGGAGGCAGCTCCAGGGTTGGGTGGGGGTGGGTCGGGGGTGCGGGGGAGGGGCTCTGGGAGCAGTGGGGGTGCGGTGGGGAGGGGCGGGAAGAGTGGTGGGTGGGTGGGGGAGATTTGGGGTGCGTCGGGGGAGGGGCGGGTTTGGTGGGTGGGTTGGGGATCCGTGTTGGTGTGGGGGGGATGCAGTGGGGTGCTGTCCCACAGTCCACTGCACGGGCCCAGCCCCCTCTCCCGTCCACGCCTGGGTGGTTGCAGAAGCAGCCGCTTGTCCTCATGCGCTGTGTGGGAAGATAAATTGGGACGATTACTTTGGAAACGGTCTGGCAGGACCCAGGAGGTCTGGCCAGGGCACATCCCCCCGCCCGCGTGTGCTCCGTGGGAAGGGTGTGTGCACGCGTCCGCATGCCGGGCGCCCACAGCCACGCCCTTCGTAAGGATCCCAAGCCAGGAACAACCCAGATGTCCATCACCAGGAGACTCGCTGCGTAAACGCACGGAGTTTTTGTAGATTAGTAAAAGGGCATCATTGCTGTTCCTCAGTTTTCCAGTGACTCGTTGCCAAAATCACGGGTTGCAGCTTCGTGGTTTTTCAAATATTTCAGACATTCTTGAACTACGAACCATCTTAACCACACCGTCTTGCCAGATCGCCAACGCTGTACCTTCACTGATGCCGACCCTCCTCTTCACACGGGGACACATACTTCCTGTCCGCTCTGCCTAACAGTGTTCTTTCGGCTCTCCCGCGTTGTGTAAACACTGCCTTCCTCCTGGCGGGGCCCTGGACCGCTAACCCATGGGTGAAAATGGTCCAGCCTCGGACCGTTCAACCACTGGAACAAAATTGTTTTAATTGACAGTTGCAGAAACGTGGCGTGGTTTTACATTGATCTTTCGTTAATGCAATGAGCCGTATGTTTTGCATGTATGATAACACATCCTTGGATCATAAAAACAGAACGAAAGCCGCACTGTGGCACGTTCCTCCGATTCATTCATGCCGCGCGGCGCTGGGACAAACGGTCACCAGACGCACACCATGTTGGATGCATTTCTTACACATGACTTCATGCCAAAGAAGTCACACAAAGGAGATGTGATCCAAGATTCCATTGACGGAAAGCTCAGAACAGGCCAAAGCAAACAGGATCAGGTAAAGGGTCCAGGAAATGGGGGAGGGGGGCACGAGGAGGGGGCGCAGGGTTTTGTTTTGTGACTGGCTAGAGACTACAAGGGTTTCATTTCACAGCCATCAACTAAGCTGCAAGTTGTGACTTCTAAAATCAATTATAGGGGCACCTGGGTGGCTCTGTGGGTTAAGCCTCTGCCTTCAGCTCAGGTCATGATCTCAGGGTCCTGGGATCCAGCCCTGCATCAGGCTCTCTGCTCATCAGGGAGCCTGCTTCCCCTTCTCTCTCTGCCTACTGTGATCTCTGTCTGTCAAGTAAATAAATAAAATCAATTACATATTTTATCCTCAGAGGAAGAATAATGGACCGACATGATCTGATCTACATTTTACAAAATTGCGGTAAAACACACACAACATAGAATTTACCACTGAGGGGGCGCCTGGGTGCTCAGTCGTTAAGCGTCTGCCTTCAGCTCAGGTCATGATCCCAGGGTCCTAGGATCGAGCCCCGCATCTGGGCTCCCTGCTGGGTGGGAAGCCTGCTTCTCCCCCTCTGACTCCTCCTGCTTGTGTTCCCTCTCTGTCAAATAAATAAAATCTTCAAAAAAAAAAAAAAAAGAATTTACCACTGGGACCGTTTTTATTTATTTATTTTTAAAAAGATTTTATTTATTTATTTTGAGAGAGAGAGAGCGCGAGGGAGCATGAGAGAGGCAGGAGAGTCAATGGGAGAGGGAGAAAGAGAATCTCAAGCAGGCCCCAAGCCCAGTGCGGAGCCCGCCTCAGGGCTTGATCTTACGACCCTGAGATCATGACCTGAGTTGAAATCGAAAGTCAGACGCTTAACCAACTGAGCCACCTAGGTGCCCCTGTTTTTTGTTTTTTTTTTTTTTAAGTTTTATTTATTTAAGTAACCTCTACACTCCACATGGGGCTCGAACCCATGACCCCGAAATCAAGAGTCGCACGGTCTTTTGACTGAGCCAGCCAGGCATCCCCCATTTTAACCATTTTTTTACATTTAACCATTAAACACTGCAGTGGCCATTAACTACATTGAGTACATCACCACCATCTATCTCCAGACCCATGAGATCCTAACTCTGCATTCCCGCTCCCCTCAGCCCCTGGCATCCAATATTTTATTTTCTGACTCTCTGAGTTTAACTACTCTAAGTACCTCGTATGAGTGGAGTCAGGCAGCGTTTGCGTTTCTGTGACTGGCGTATTTCACTCAGCATGATGCCCTCAAGATTCATCAGTGTTGTAGCAGGTGGCAGAATATCCTTCCTTTTTAAGGCGGATCACTGTTCCCCTGGACGGATAGACCACATTTTGTTTATCCGGTATCTGTCGACAGACCCTTGGGTTGCTTGCTTGCGCATTATGTGTTCTATAGCTTTCTGGTTCTGAGTCACATCTGGCAGCAAAAAGCTTTAAAAAATAACGTGCAGTGCTCTTTGCTGGGTAAATAGCACACATGCACGCTTGAACACACACCCGGTGGCCTGGGCCTAGGTGTCACCCTGAGACAGAGGTGGGGCCCGTGACCTGTCTCCTGGGGCATTTCTCACACCCACGGGGTGGGGCGAGGTCACACCTACCCACCAGCTTCTCTCTACTTCAGTCACCTTCCCTGAGGGAGCTCTGCCATCTCTGCTCAAACTTCAGCTCCAGGGGGGCCCCTGGGGCCAGGACACCCCAGGAAATTCAGCGCCCTCCCCAGCCCCGGCGCTTCTCTGCAAATAGCTGCCCCCACCGCCGCCTCCTTTCCCAGCACAGCTGGGCTAGCGAGGCGACCCCGGGGCTGTCCGCCCTCCTGCAATCCCAGCTGTCCTCCTCATTCCTCCAACTCCGTGCCTCACTGTTTTTCTCTTTTTGTCTCTCCCTCTCTTTGGGTCTCTGTCCCTGATCTCTGGATCGCCATCGTTCTGTGCCTTTTTTCTTGGCTTGCTTTCCCTTTTCCTTTTTCTGCCTTCCTGCTTTGCTTTGACCTGTGTTCAAGGAGCCCCCCGCTCTGTGTGTGACCTTGGGCAAGAGTCTTGGCCTCTCTGTGCCCTCCCAACTGAGGCACTACTGACATTTGGGAGGCCATCCTGTGCACTGTCATCTCTTGGCCTCCATGCACCCGATGCAAATAGCAAGCCCCCCACCCACGCTGTGACAGCCACAGAAGTCTGTAAGGTATCGCCAAGGTCCCCCATTTAAGAACCAGTGAATAAACATTAGTCACGAGAGTGAAGTGATCAGGAGAACGGGGCAGTGAAGACCTAATCACGACGTACAACTTTGGGGTTTCAAAAGATGCCATCAAAAAAGTGAAAGGAGGGGCGCCTGGGTGGCTCAGTTTGTTGAGCGACTGCCTTCGGCTCAGGTCATGATCCCAGGGTCCCGGGATCGAGTCCCACATCGGGCTCCCAGCTCCGTGGGGGGTCTGCTTCTCTCTCTGACCTTCTCTCCTCTCACATGCTCTCTCACTCTCTCTCTCTCAAATGAATAAATAAAATCTTAAAAAAAAAAAAAAAGAAAGTGAAAGGATGGGGTCACCTGCCTGGCTCAGTCGGTAGAGCATGCAACGCGTGATCTCAGGGTTGTGAGTTCGAGCCGCACGTTGGGCATAGAGCTTCCTTAAAATTACATTATATTAAAAAAAAAAAAAGTGAAAAGATGACGCACAGGATGGAAGAACATACTTGCAAATCACAATTATGATAAGTGACTTGGCTTATATCCAGTATATATAAAGGACTCTAACAATTGAAAAAATAAATAACCCAGTTAAGAAATGAGCAAAGAACTTGAACAGACGCTTCTCCAGAGAAGATCTAGAAATGGCCGAGAAGCACATGGAAAGAGATTTAATGCCATTCACCGTTGGGGAAACACAAACCAAAATCTCGGTGAGAGACCATCTCACACCACTGGGATGGCTGGAATCAAAGGGTCAGGTGCTCCTAAGTGTTGGGTGGAATGTGCAGAGACTGGAACCCTCATGCATTGCTGTGGGTGGGGATGGGGTAAGATAGTGCAGCTGCTCTAGAAAAATGGTCTGGATCTTCCTCAAAAAGTAAAACCTAGAGTTACCGTATGACCCAGCAATTCCGCTCCTTGGTAAATATCCCAAAGAATTGAAAGCTTATGTCCACGAGAAAGAGCGTGCACGCATGTTCAGAGGAGTGCTATTCACAATGGTCGGGAGGTGAAAACGGCCCACCAGCTGACGAATGGATAAACGAAATGGGGCCCATTCATGCAGTGGAATATTATTCAGCCACAAAAAGGAATGACGCCCTGACACACGCTACAACATAAATGAATGGGAAAAACGTTATGCTAAGTGAAAGAAGCCAAACATGAAAGACTTTGTGTTGTAGGATTCCATTCACACGAAATGTCCAGAGTAGGCGAATCCATAGAGACCGAAACCAGAATCCATAGGGACTGAAACCCTGGCGGCCAGGGCCTGGGGGCTGGGGGGACTGGGGAGCGATTGCTATTGAGTGTGGGTTTTTTGGGGAGGTGATAGTTCCTTCCCTGAACCTCAGTGTTCCCATCTGTAAAATAAGGCTGGATTAGTATCTCTACAATACTTTTGCTGAGAGGGGCAAGTGAAATGATGCTTTTAAGGTCCTTGTCCCATAAACGTGAGCCGAAAGCATCAGGAGAGATATCCCATTGGATCCCCTCAGAGATTCTGATTGATGGGGCACCCGGGTGGCTCAGTCGGTTAAGCGTCTGCCTTCGGCTCAGGTCATGATCTCAGGGTCCTGGGATCGAGCCCTGTATTGGGCTTCCTGCTCAGCAGCGAGTCTGCTTCTCCCTCTCCCTGCTGCTCCCCCTGCTTGTGCTCTCTTTCGCTCTCAAATAAATAAATAAAATCTTTAAAACAAAAAAAGAAATTCTGATTGGTGAAGAGTCAGCCTTGCTCCTCTCCCTCTCCCCCTGGCCCTAGCCTCCTCCCTGGCCTCCCTGCCTTTGGTCTCCCCACTCCAGTCCATTTCCTCCAGGGCCCCAGAGCTGACCCTGCCCCTCCTTTGTGCATAGCCCTCCCGTGGCCCCCTACTGCCCCCAGGACAGAGCCTGGCCTGGCAATGGAGACCCCCAGCCATATTCTCCCTTGTATCACCTTCGCTGCAGACTCAAGCGCTCATGGATGGCCCGACTCATAACCCCATACCCTTGTCCATGCAGGTTTCCTCTGCGTCAAATGCCCTCTGCATTCTCTTCTTCCCCACCTGCCCAGTGAACTCAGTTCCGGGCTGAAATCGCAGCCTGACACACGCCCTTTGACCTAGCGACTCCAATTCTAGGAAGTTAGCCTTCAGATAACACCCACACGTGAGCTCAGAGAACTAGGCACAAAGACGTTTGTTCACTGCGGCACTGCTAATCAAGGCAGAGGAAGGAATAACCCAAACGTTCATCAGGAGGGGGCTGCCAGATAAATCCCAGGAGGAGGCTGTGGAATATGAGAATGGGATAGATGAGCATGAATACAGACAGACACCTCTCCAAGATGCGTTTCTAAGTGAAAACGCAAGGCACAAAACCCCGTGTATTCTGTGCTCCGCCCCTCCCTACCTCACTGTGTGACCTTGGGAAAATTACTTTGCCTCTCTGAAGCTCTATTTCCTTGTCCATAAAGTGGGATGTTCATAATCTCAGAGGTCGCAGTAACGATTAAGTAACAAAACATGTGGGGAAACATACAACTAGTTAGCATTCAGAAATAGAGCAAATAGTAAGCATTTGAAAAATGTTAGGTTTTTTTTTTTCCTTTTTTTTTTTTTCAGGAGGAGGGAGGAGAGGCCAAGTTGGAGGGAGAGAGAGAATCTTAAGCAGGCTCCATGCCCAGTGTGGAGTCCAATGCGGGGCTCGATCTCACAACCCTAAGATCATGACCCAAGCCAAAATCAAGAATGGGATGCTTAACCACCCAAGCATCCCAGAAAATATTAGCTTTTGATATTAGGGCAGAGATTGGAAACTTTTTCTGGGAAGGGCCAGAGAGTCAATATCTTTGTCTTTGTAGACCATATGGTCCCTGTTGTGACCACTCAGCTCTGTTATTGTAGCACACAGACGGTCACAGACGGTGCATCAGCAAATGGATGCAGCTGTGTTCCAAACAAACTATTTAATAGGACAGCTGGCCCCTAGGCCATCATTTGCCAACCCCTGTATTAGAACTGAAAAAGAGGGGTGCCTGGGTGCCACAGTTGGTTGACTGACTTCTGGTTTTGGCTCAGGTCGTGGTCTCAGGGTTGTGGAATGGAGCCCCATGTCGGGCTTCAGGCTCAGTGAAAGTCTGAGGATTCTCTTTTCCTCTGCCGCTCCTCCCACCGTGCTCTCTCTCAAATAAATAAATCTTTAAAAAAAAAAAACGAATTGAAAAAGAGACAACTATTAATTTGTATAGGCTTTGTACGCCCCTCCAACCTTTGAACTCTTGTCTCTCACAGTCCTTATCAGACTGCATTGTGTTTCTCTTTCACTGTGGGGCTCCAGTCCTCCCCACCACCAGACATTGAACTCTCCTGGGGCAGGAACCTTATCTGAGCTACATGGGTCTCGAGAACCCAGCCTCCATCCCTGTTCTAGGAGCACAGCAGAAATATTTATTGCATTCATTCATTCATAGAGGCAGCACACGCCCCAACTACATGCCAGGTGCCGTTCTAGACCCTGAGACTCTAACACAGACACAAACTCCTTTTATGAGCTTATGTTGTAAAGGGGGAGATAGTCCGCCAGTCAAATAAACACCCCAAATATATAAGCTATTAGATGGTCCCATGCATCAAAGAGAAATAAATAAAGAAGAACAGAGGATGAGGGGTGAGGGAGGTGTGGCTAATTTCCATGGTTCGGCCAGTGGAGGCCTCACTGTGATGGTGAGGTCAGGAAGGAGATGAGGGAGTGAGTCATGGGGATTTCTCAGAGATGAACCTTTAGGTGGCTGGAACAGCAAGTGCAAAGGTCCTGAGGTGGGAACAAATCTGGAATTTTCAAGGAACGGAAAAGAAATCAGTGTGACAGTAACTGAGTGCATTGGGGAAAGAGTTGAAGATCTAAGACAGGGGCACAGGCTTGATGGGGGCACTATAGGGACAGTAATTCCAATCATGAAGTCTCCACCCTCACAAACTAATCACCACTCCCTTCCCCCCAAATTCTCACCTCCTAATACCTTCACTTTGGGGATTAGGATTTCAACATACAAATTTTAGGAGGACACAAACATTCAGACCATAGCGAGAATTAAAATTATCTCCAAACACTGCCAAGTGTCCCCCGAGCGACCCGATTGCTCCCCATTGAGGAGCATTGATCTAATGTGATCATGCCTGTAGCAGTCAGAATAAAGCAGGGTACGCTGCAGTAACAAACCAGCCCCAACTCCCATTGATGCAAAACAGCAAAGGTCTGCTTCTTACTCATAGTCATGACTCTCACTGGCAGCTGAGGACTTCACCTCCAAATTCCCATAGTCCCCCCTATTAAACTCAGGCCAACCAAGGAGCCACTCTTGGGGGCATTGCTGGCAGTTAGAGGAAGAAGGCAATGTGCTTACTTCCTCCCAGAAATGAGGATTATTCCTGCTATCATTTAATTGGCCCAAGCAAGTCACGTGACAGGAAATACAAACTTACCAGGTCCTCTGAAAGAGAAAAAACTAAATTATCTGTGAACACCCTACTATATTGCCTCAACATTTGCAGGTTGGAATTCATATATTTTACTATACATTTTTTTCACTGTATTTCTCCTTTATTTATTTATTTTAAGTAGGCTCCACACCCGACGTGGGGCTTGAACTAACAGCCCTGAGATCAAGGGGCCCATGCTCTACTGACTGAGCCAGCCAGGTGTTCCTCCTTTATTTTTTAATTGATATTTAAAAATTGATTATGTGTTAACTGATTTTTTGAAATGACCTGTACAGATAGGTAATTGATTTTTTTAGGTTATATTATTTGTGAATTCATTTCAGCAGAGTAAAAGGCTATGAGAAAAATTCTTGTTGTTTTTTACGGATTTATTTGTTTTAGAGAGAGAGATAGAGTGGGAGGAGGGGCAGAAGGGGAAAGAGAGAGAGAAAGAATCTCAAGCAGACTCCACTCAAAGCGCACAGCCCGACTCAGGGCTCGATCCCATAACCCCGAGATCATGACCTGAGCTGAAATCAAGAGTCGGACACTTAACTGACTGAGCGACCCAGGTGCCCCAAGAAATGTTTGTTATAAAAAGAGGACATGGGGGCGCCTGGGTGACTCAGTGGGTTAAAGCCTCTGCCTTCGGCTCAGGTCATGATCTCAGGGTTCTGGGATCGAGCCCCGCATCGGGCTCTCTACTTGGAGGGGAGCCTGCTTCCCCCTCTCTCTCTGCCTCTCTGCCTACTTGTGATCTCTCTCCTCTCTGTCAAATAAATAAATAAAATCTTTAAAAAAAATAAAATAAAAAGAGGAAGTAACAGCATGGGACAAAATCTCGTTCATCAAAATCAGCGTTCACCAAAATCTGCCACGGAGACAGGGATTGGCAGACTACAGCCTGGAGGCCAAATGTTGTCTGTGGCCTGACTCTGGATGGCCCAGAGCTAGGAATAGTTTTATATTTTTAGAATTGTAAAAAGGAAAAAAAAAAAAAAGAATTAGAAGAATATGTGATAAAGAGCATATGTGGCCCATAAAACCTAAAATATTTATTCTCCGGCCCTTTACAGAAAACGTGTAACAACCTCTGGACTAGAATGTTCTTAGCAGCCCTATTGTAATAAACCGAAACTGGAAACCACACAAATACCCATTCACAGTTGGATGAATAAAAAGATAGTGTTGTATTTGTACAATGGAATGCCATCCAGCAGGGGTTGACAAACTTTTTCTGTCAAGGGCCAGATAGTAAATATTTTCGTCTTTCTGGGCCATATGGTCTCTGCCACGGCCATTGTAGCAAACAGCTACAGACAACCATGAATGATGTGGCGGTGTTCCAATAAAACTTTATTTATAAAACGGGCAACAGGCCGGTTCTGGCCCCCAGGCTGTGTTTGCCAACCCCCGCCGCACGGAAATGAGCGTAAACAATCTACAACATAAGCCCAGATGGATACAGTATGTGAAGCGGAAGGAAAACCGGCTGCATAATTCCCTTTACAGGGAATTCGAGACCAGGAACGTGGGCCTCTATCGTTTTCGAAGTGAGGATTGGGCTGGATGGAGTGTTCTGCTTTTGAATCTGGCTTCGCCGGCGTGCTCGCTTTGTGATAATGCCTTGAGCTGTGCACTTAGGACAGAAAAGCCTCTTTTGTGGGCGTGTTCTTCCAAACAAAGGCTGGCAGGGGCGTTGGCTGGCATGGTCTGCGATCTCCCACGGCAGCTGGCGCACAGCAGAGGGGCCCCCGGCCTCTCTCTGCAAGTGGGATCTGACCAGCTTCTCGGCCCCGCAGCTGTTGGGGCTTCTCAGAGCGGCTGATGGAGTGAATTCGACGCGGTGGAAAAATTCTCAGATTCTTAGGAGAACCTTGCCTCCCTGACTACTCCCTTTTCATCTTGCCAGTTTCAAACCAGGAAATGAGCAGGGAGAAAAAAAACCACAACAAGTTAAAATACCTCCGAGATGCCAAGGGAAATGTCATAAATGCCAGGCGATGAAATTTACGTTCGTCATGTGTAAGAGAACGTTGTGGACTCCTCTCCTTCAGGCTGTGTGACTCGAGGGTCCCCTACACAGAGAGACCTTCCCGGGCCACCCGATGGTCGCCTGCGACTGTCAGAAGCTGGGAAGAAGCAAGGAAGAATTCTCTCCTCTGGATTTCGAAGGCGGCATGGCCCTGCCAACACCTTGACCTTGATCTCAGGCTTCTGTCCTTCCCCAACTGTAGGATTACAACACATCTGTTGTTCTAAGCCACCCAATCTCGTGGCATTTTTGCATGGCAGCCCTAGGAAAAGGATCCGGTGTGTGTCACCATCTGACTTATTATTTACCTTGTTTATTCTCTCCCCACTGGGATGTGAAATCCACAAGGGCCAGGATTTGCATCTGTCTTGTCCACTGCGGCCTCCCCAGGGACTAGCCCGGAGCTTGTCCTCATAGGTGATCAATTCGTGTTTGTTGAATGAATTCATTTAGGCATTCTGAAAACGCAGAGCGAGCACTTTGTTTGTATCGATGCTCTGTGGGGCCAGAGGGGGTATCTAGGTGTGGTCGATACTGCCCTCCTCATGCTGAGAGGACAGTCCTCTGTCCTGAGAGGACAGTCACAAAACACAGATGAAAGTAACTAGTTGGGTCTGCAGGAAATCAGTCTGGAGGAGGAGTTTGCGGCTCAGCAGACAGATTAGTGAGGGTTGGGCAGTGAAGAAACACTTTCAGGAGGAAATCGGGATTTGAGGTGAGGACTGATTGGTTGAATTATATCTCCCTAAAACGATACTGAAGTTTTCACCCCCAGGACCTATGAATGTGATCGTATTTGGAAATAATGTCTTGGCAAATGATCAAGTTAAGGTGACATATTAGGGTGGGCGCTAATCCAATAGGGTTGATGTCCTCATAAAAAAGGGGAAGGTTGTGGGGGACCTGGCTGGCTCTGTCGGTGCAGCCTGTGACTCTTGATCTCAGGGTCATGAGTTCGAGCCCCATGTTGGGGGCAGAGATAGCTAAAGGGGTGGGGGCAGGAACTTGGACATAGACACACACATACAGAGGGAAGACGACGTGAAGACGAGAAAACATCACGTCAAAGCCAGGAACGCCTGAAGCTGAAGCTGCCAGAAGCTGGGAGAGACGCCTGGGACAGATTCTCCCTCAGAGCCTCACAAAGAACCCACCCAGCCGACATCTTGGTTTTCAGCTTCCAGATTCCAGAACCGTGAGACAAAAACACTTCTGTCGTCTAGGCCACCCAGTTTGTGGAGCTGGTTACGGCGGCTCCAGCGAGCAACTTCAGAGGAGTAAAACTCAGATATGTGGGGGAGAGAAGGTAGCCAAGGGTCAGAGGTTGAAAATGTCTGCCTCCTCTATACTTCCGTTTCCTGTTCTCAGAGTTCATCTCCTGCCTGTGTTCTCTCTATCCCCTTGCTCAGCGTTTTAAAAAACTTATTGCCACCTGCTACCGTATCATATATCATGTATTTTATTGCTTACTTGTTCATTGCCCATCTCCTCAAGTCCACCACCAGAAAGCGAGATCCAGGAGGAAAGAGACTCTCTACGTCGTCCGTGGTGGTATTCCCAGCGCGGGGTAGGTGCTCAAAAAATTCGTGTTGGATTTTTAAGAATGCAGGCATTGGAGCACAATGCCATGGGTTCAGACCCCAGCTCTGTCCCCTGCTTATTTCTCTCTGAGCCCATTCCTACGTTGGCAAAATTGAGACAATGTTATCGAGAGGGTTAGACCAAGACGTTGCGTGTGAAGTTCTTGCCACACGTGGCTCATTTTCTTTGATCATTTTGAGATAATTTCAGATGTCACCAAAAAAGTTGCAAAGATAATGTGAAGAATTCCCATAATTTCTCACCCAAGTTTCTCCAAATGTTAACCCCTTACGTAACCACAGTAAAATGATTGAAACTATGATATTAACCTTGTAAACCGCCTGCGAACTAACCCACGGACCTTATTCAAATTTCCCCAGTATCTCAGTCCTGTCTTTTTCTGATCCAAGATCTCACATCACAATTAGTTGTTGTTTCCTTAGGCTCCTCCAACCTGTGATGCTTCTGTCTTTCATTGTCTTTCATGACCTTGACCCTTTTGAGAGGTACTGGCCATTTATTTTGTAGAATGGCCCTTGGTTTGGATTTGTTTAATGTTTTCCTTATGATTAGATTCAGGTTATGTGCTTTGGGCAGGATCACCGTGGAAATGATGCCATTTCCTTCTTGGTGCATGATGTCAGGAGGCCCCTGATGTTGGGAGGTCCCATGACAGATCACATTAGTTTTGATTACTTGCTGAAGGCACTGTCTTTCTAGTGTCTCCTCTGTAAACTTACTATTTTTTACACAGGGTTCATTTGATGCTAACTATTATTTATTATTTTTTTCAACACACATTTACCGAGCACCCACTAGATGCCCAAGCCCTTTCCAAGATGTTGTGGCCACCAAGATAAGTAAGACTTTCCCCCACTGGAATGTCACACTCTCATCAGGAAGATTGAAAGGTGGCCAGGAACTCCCAACAGAGAGAGACCAGTGGGTTACTAAGGTCTTGAAGGGTACTGTAGGGGTACAGGGGGTGTGTACTGGTCTGTCTGAGGGAGTCAGAGAAGGCTTCCTGGGAGAAGGGATATTTGAGTTGGGTATTGAAGGGTGAATAGGAGTTCACCAGGGAAAGGGGAGAGAATTCTAGGTAATGGGAGCAGTGTTTGTGCAAGATGAAAGAGATACTTCCAGTGCCAGTTGAAGGGCTGGGATATTGTCCTGGAAGCACTGGGGAGCCATGGGAGGACTGTGAGTAGGGGATAAGCAGGATCAGCTCTGGGTATGTAAAGACCTCTGGAGCCATATGGGGGACAATTCAGAGGGGAGAACCTTGAAGCCTGGGAGGAGAACAGGGTAAGTGTTCAAGCTGGAGAGAAGGAGGCCTGAATTGAGGCTGTGGCCAAGGGAATGGTGAGAAGGGCAGGATGGGGGGGCAGCTGGGAGGGCTGAACAAGGAGGAGAGAGGCAGTGATGGGGGTGCCCCTGTTATCTAACCTAGATATATGGATATACAGAGAGGCCATTTACCAAGAGGGAGAATACAGGTATTAGAGCAGGTTTGGCAGGAAAGATAATGAATCCCATTTAGTGTAAGTGTATGGCACATTTTATTTATTTATTTATTTTGGTAAACTCTACACCCAACATGGGGCTCGAACTCACAACCCCAAGATCAAGAGTCACATTTTCTTCCAACTGAGCCAGCTGGGATCCCCAAAGTGCATGGCACATTTAAGAAAGATTTCCCTAAAAAAGAAAGAAAGAAGGAAAGAAAGAAAGAAAGAAAGAAAGAAAGAAAGAAAGAAAGAAAGAAAGAAAGAAAGAAAGGGAAGGGAAGTAAAGGGAAGGGAAGTAAGGAAAAAGGAAAGGAAAGGAAGGGATAGGAGGAAGGAAGGAAGGGGGAAGGAAGGGAGAGAGACTTCTCAGATGGCTGGGCGCAAGAGGTATGTGAAAGTTAAGAGTTAAGCCCTCTGTAATTTGGAAAAGAAAGGGTTTGGCTGGAGTGTCTTTTTCTTTTGCTCCTCCCACTTCTCTGAGAATAAACATAAGTCAGATAACATGGTCAAGAAAGTACCTGGCACTCAGTAAATACTCATTAGCTGGCAGTTCTGTGTGTATTTTTTTTTTAACGTAATGAGTACCTACCAAGTGCCAGACGATTATTATTATGGTTGGATGTTTTTTTCCCTCATTCTTGCCTCCTCTTTATTTCTTCCTTTCCTCACCCCCAGTGGTAAGGCAGTTGTCTGGCACAATAATGCATCCATGTAATCTTAGGAAATGCAGTTACTTCTGCAAGAGACCGGTTGGTTTCCCTGTAGATACTTCTAGAACTTTCCATTCTAGATGGAAATGCCTATCTGTGCCTTGGAAATGGTAGCTACCAGCCTCCTGTGGCTTCTGAGCTCTTGAAATATGGCTAGCAAGACTGAGGAACTGAATTTTTTTAAAAAGGGTACTGCTGAACCCAATGTGGGGTTCGAACTCAGGACTCTGAGATCCAGAGTCGCACGCTCCACCAACTGAGCCAGCCAGGAGCTCCAGGAACTGACTTTTCAATGGTATCTAATTTTAATTCTTTTAAACTTAAACAGACTCGTGTGATTGGAAGCTACCATGTTGGACAGTGTGACCCTAAAACTAAGCCTACCCCCCCCAGGAAGTGTAGAAATTTGCCTTGATTTCCCTAAAGGCACAAAGCCTCGAGGATTGCTGAGGGGTCAGGGGAGCAGGAGCTGAAGAGGGAGAGAATAAAAAAGAGGGGTAAATTGGGAACTTCCTGTATGGGTGTCAGGAGTGTAAAGTGAATGAGTCAAATAAAAAAAAGTGGGGCGCCTGGGTGGCTCAGTCGTTAAGCGTCTGCCTTCAGCTCAGGTCATGATCCTGGGGTCCTGGGATCGAGTCCCACATCGGGCTCCCTGCTCAGCGGGAAGCCTGCTTCTCCCTCTCCCTCTCCCCATGCTTGTGTTCCCTCTCTTGCTGTCTCTCTGTCTGTCAAATAAATAAATAAAATATTAAAAAAAAAAGGCATGCATCCCTCTTAGAACACAGTGAAAAAAGACAACCAACCTGATTCAAATATGGGCCAAAGATCTGAATAGACGCTTCACTAAGGAGAAATTACAAGTGGCCAATAAGCACATGAAGAAAATGTTTAACATCATTAGTCATCAAGGAAGTGCAAATTGAAAACCACAATGAGACACAACACACCCAGCACAATGGTGAATATTAGACAGTGTTAAATGTCGCAAAGATAGGGAGCAGCTGGAACTCTCAAACACTGTTGGTGGGAATACGAAAGACAAGCATCGCATCTCATCTCATCTCATCTCATCACAATGATATCTAATCATATAGTAATATCTAGTAATAATAATAATCTAATAAGAGGGGCGCCTGGGTGGCTCAGTGGGTTGGGGCCTCTGCTTTCGGCTTGGGTCGTGATCTCGGGGTCCTGGGATCGAGCCCCGCATCGGGCTCTCTGCTCGGCGGGGAGCCTGCTTCCCCCTCTCTCTCTGCCTGCCTCTCTGCCTACTTGTGATCCCTCTCTGTCAAATAAATAAATAAATAAATTCTTTAAAAAAAAGAAAAAATAATAATCTAATAAGAAAGATGTCCACATTCTAATCACCGGAAACTGTGAACATCTCCTTACATGGCAAAAGGGACTTTGTGGGTGAGATTCAATAAGGGTCTTGAGTTGGGGCAGTTATCCTGGATTTCATCCTGGATATTATCTTGGGTATCATCACAAGGGTCCTTATAAGAGGGAGGTGGGAAGGTCAGGGTCAGAAGAAGGAAATGTGCCAGCTGAAGCAGAGGTTGGAGTGGTCAGGCCACGAGCCACGGGATAAAAGCAGCCTTGAGAAGCTGCAAAGGGCAGGGAAATGAATTCACCCTTGAACCTTCTGGAAGGGGCACGGTTCCGATGGCACCTTGATTTTGACCCTGTAAGACCCACCTCGGACATCCAACCTCCAGATCTAGTAGGTAATAGATTTCTGCTGTTTTAAGCCACTGAGTTCGTGGGAAATTGTCTCAGTAGCAACGGCAAGCTAATGCAGCCCCCTTGGGAAAAGGTCTGGCATTTTCTTCTAAACTAAACCCATACCAACTCCATGACTCAGAAGTTCCACTCAGGTATTTCCTCAAGAGAAATCAAAATGTACGCCCACAGAAAGGCTGGTATAAGAATATTGATAGCAGCTTTCTTCACAATAGTCCCAAACTGCAAATATGCCAGCTATCCACCAACAGAAAAGGGGATAAAGCCACGGCTACATTCATACAGAGGAATAGTACTCAGACCAAACCACTGACTCCTACAATAACATGGATGAGTATCAAAACCATCTTGCAGGGGCGCCTGGGTGGCTCAGTTGGTTAAGCGTCTGCCTTCGGCTCAGGTCATGATCCCAGGGTCCTGGGATCGAGCCCCCTACCTCTCCCTCGACCCTTCCACCTGCTTATGCTCTCTCTCTCTCTGTCAAATAAATAAAATCTTGAAGAAAAAAAAAAAAAAGCACCTTGCGGAGTGAAGGAAACCAGACACAAAAGATCGCCCACACTAGGATTCCATTTATAAAAAGATCTAGAACAAACAAAACTCATCTATGGTGATAAAAATCACAATAGTAGTTGCCTGGGGTGGGGTTGTAGGGATAAAGGTGGGGATTGACAGAGAAGGAGCAAAGGTAACTTTCTAGGGCGTGGAAATGTTCTGTATTTTCTTCTTCTTTTTTTTTTAAGATTTTATTTTTAAGTCATCTCTACACCCAACATGGGGCTCGAACTCACAACCCCGAGACCAAGAGTCGCACCATCTACCGACTCAGCTAGCCAGGCAGGGGCCCCTGCACTGTATTTTTTTACAGTTGTATATATATTTGTCCAAATTCATGGAATGGTATGTTTAGGAGCTTTGCGTTTTACTGTTTGTAAATTCTACCTCCAAAGGAAACCATAAACCGAGAATGAACTGTAGCTAATAAAGTGTGTGATGAAGTCTTTAGAACTAAAGGGTCTGAAGTCTGCAAAGTATTCTAAGGAGTGGATAGACCGCGGGGTTTCCCAGCTTTGGTACTATTCACGCTTGGGGCTAGGTACTTCTTTGTCGTGGGGGCTGTCCCAGGCACTGTAGGATGGGGGCGAGCACCTCTCTCCCCCACAGGGTCCATCACAATAAAAGGGTCTGTTTCCAGACATTGCAAGATGTCCTCTGAGGGGGCAAATTCATCCCTGGATCAGAACCGCTGAGATAGAGGGAAGGATACATGAATATATTTGTCATAAGATAAATACAGCAAATGCCAATTATAGAATGTGGCCAGGGGCTACTCCTGTGTCCACCGAGCACCTCCCTGCCCCCACCGCAACATTTCTATATGCTTGCGATGTTTCATAATAACTTATTAGGGAACAACGCACATACCCTAAGAGCCATCAGCCTCATTAGTGTCTATCCTAGCGAGAGACAATTGGTCTGTGTTCACAAGAAGGATTCAATGGGAACATTCATCTTTCCTCTCATTTCCTTGTTTGTAACAGGAAAACACTGGAAACAATCTAAATGCCCGTCATCCCCCTCAACCATGGATTGGTTGAAATAAACTAGGATACATCCGCATTGTGGAGTTCTGTGCACTCCTTTTTGGTTTTGGTTTTTAAAGAAAAAGACGCGAACGTGCTCACATATTGAGTCCCCAGCCGCCGCAGACCTCAGCAATCGGACAAATGTCGCGAGAGCTTTTCAGGGCTGATGGCTTTGTCCTGTATCTTACCCGTCTGTTTCCATTTGTCAGAACCCGCAGATCTGTGTGCTAGAAAGGGTGAATTTCACCGATACAGGTGTCTGTGATATAATTATACATTTGCATATGGATTATACCTCAAAATGCCTGACTTCAAAAAAAAAACAAAAACAAAAACGCGATTCTGTGGAAGAGCTTGTGGGTTTTATTCGATGGCGGAGGGAAGAACGGGAAGGTGCGGAGGGCAGGCGCGGGAAGGCAGGCTCCCAAGACTCAGGCGTGGGCACTGCGTGTGCGAATCTCATCTCCTGCCACAGTCTGCATGAAAAAGGGGCAGGAAGGACATCCCAAGGTGAGGGCGCCGCCTGGCTCGGGATGAGGCTTGGACGTGGGTCCTGGGACAGGCGTGTCCACCGGGAGGCTGGAGCGCAGGGAACGTGGAGGCGAGCGGTAGGGAAGGGGGCAGGAGGTGACTTGAAACCAGATTGGGACTCTCAGCATTTACGGTTTCTACCCTGTCACCAGGCTATTAACATATACAGCCTGTCGTATATTCGTTAATTATACACCTGCCTTATCTGCTCTCCAAGCCTGCTTTCCGTTCAGGTGGGCAGATGATTCTGGAGGCCTGAGAGACACTGGCAGCTATGCTGGGCTCTGGGGAAGGCAGGGTGACCCGATTCAGGTCTGTGCACTTGAGGAGCTCCCAGGCCAGCAGCGAGAGTGACCAGCAGGTGAGCAGGCAATGCCCATGCCCGGGGAAGAGGCTGCTCATGAGGGGCCACAGGCATGGGGAGGGCTCCTTACGAGAAATCCCGGAAGGCTTCCTGGAAAAGGAGGCATCGGGAGGAGACCTTTCCCAATGTCCGCAAGCCAATCTCAATAATAACGATGACATTAATAATGATAATAATAGCCGGCAAGATTTATCGAGTATTTGCAATGGGCTAGAATCCCTGTGCTAAGCACAGGGCAGGAATCAATTTAACCCTCAGTAACTATGGTGGATACTCTTGGCATTATCGTGATCCCCCTTCTCGTGGATTAAGAAAATTGGGGCACAGACTTGGTTTCCTGCCCTCAGACTGTCCGAGCGGTGGTTGGAGAGATAGTCACAGAGTCTCAGTCCGGGGAAATGTGTGATTTATCGGTGGCAGCTGAAGGTGCTGGTGGGAACCAAGAGTAGGGGTGACTGCTTCTGGCTGGAGAAGGCTGGGGGGCTTCCAAGAAGAGATGGCCCCCTGAGATGGATCCTTTGTAGGGGGCGGTGGAGCCGGGCGCATAGAGTTACGTCATATTTTCAGTTCTTGTCTCGCTGTCCTTTGTCCGCATCCCTGTTTTTCCTTCTTTTTTCTTTCTCCCCCTCGATCCACCAGCCCCACTCCTGGACGAACCTAACATGTCACGTTCATGCCTCCTTGGATACGAGCAAACACTTGCAAACCAGCCAATCTGCTTCGTGTAACTCTCTATCCTCTACATCGACACGAAAGATGCGTTTTATCTTTTAAATTGTGCCGCCGGACCCAGTTTCGCTTCTTACTTTTTCCACTCAGCATTATGTTTTTAGGATCGTCGCCCATTGTCATACGTCAAATCAAACTCTGATTTATTGCTTCTAGAACACATGGGGGGAATCCACTCCCTTTTACTTACCCACTCCCCAAGCAATAGGGCCCCTGATCCTGATGGTCTCTGTGTTCCCAGTCCCACCCACAAGGTGGCCTTGGGCAGCTTTGGACACACCCTCAGATGTCACCTGTGCACGCCTTCCCCGTGGGTACTTGGAAACACGGTTGCTGGGCTATGGGATCAGTGCACAATTAATGTCACAAAATTCCGTCTGACCATCTAGGGTGGATCTTGAGGCCCTCAGAGCATTTCTCCAGGCAGACAAGGGTGGAGAAGGGCCAGCCAGTTCAAAGAACTGAGCAAAAATTCAGTGTGTTCGAGGGTCAGGAAATTACAGGTGAACCCTCCCCGTAGGATGGGACGTGTCGCAGAACAGCCGTGTCATAAATACCTGACTGGTTGGTTTCTTTCCTAAAAAGGAAACTAGGATTGTTGTGGGTGGCAGTTTTGGCAACACGTATGGAAAGCTTAGCCGCTTTATACGCTGACTCAGCAATATCAGTGCGCGTGAGTGAGGAAGCAGGAAGAAGTGTGTTCACTGGATTGTCATTTGTAGAAGGGAACGATGGAAAGCCACCGAAAGCCCCATCCAGGGGAGAAGGGTCAACGGTCCTACAGACTGATGTTGGAATGCCATGCAGGTGTGAAAAAGATGAGAGTGAATTTAAATGTAGGGGTCCAGAAAGTTCCCCCATGATGTATTGTTAAATAAGAAAAGTAAGTTCAGGGCGCCTTGGGTGGCTCAGTCAGTTAAGCATCTGCCTTTGGCTTAGGTCATGATCTCAGCGTCCTGGGATAGAGTCCCATGTCGGGTTCCCTGCTAGGCGACCGGTCTGCTTCTCCCTCTCCCTCTGCCTCTGTGATCTCTCTCATCCTCACTCTCTCTCAAATAAGTAAATAAATATCTTAAGAAATAAAAAAGAAAAGTAATTTCAGTATACAAGTATGATCCTATTTCCTAAACACAAGAAATCACAGGAAATATTTTTCAGTTACTTATATATCTATCTATATAAATCAGAGGTTGGCAAACTTTTCCTGTAAAGTCTCTAATAGTAAATATTTACAGCTTCGAGCCTCCTCCAATCTCTATCGTAACTCCTCAACTCTGCCCTTGTGGCGTGGAAGCAGCCATAGATGATGCATAAACCAATGAGCGTGGCTGTGTGCCAATAAAACTTTATTTATAAACACAGGCGGGGGTTCCCAGATATCAATAAATAGTACATGTTTTTGGAAGAGTACACACCAAAATATTATAAGGGGGGGTCCATCTGAAAGGGGACCTGAGAAGGAAGGTACAGGTCAAGGGAAATATTACCCCCTTATTTGAATTTTTTTCTGCCTTGCATAATTAAAATTGTTTTAATCTGAAAAGGAAATAATGTGTAAAAAATAGCTTCAGTGGCCTTTTCTCCCTTCCTGGTTATAAGGTCATGATTACTGTTTTAGAAAATGCAAGCAGCCTGTAAAAGTGACCAGGAAGCAGAAGTTTCCCATCATCCTACCAGCTTGAGCAGAATTTCTTTTTTTTTTTTAAGTTTATTTATTTATTATCGGTAATCTCTACACCCAACAGGGGGCTCGAACTCAGGACCCTGAGATTAACAGTCACGTGCTCTTTCAACTGAGCCAGCCAGGCATTCCTTGAGCAGAATTTCTTTTTTTTTTTTTTAATATTTTATTTATTTATTTGACACAGAGAGAGAGATCACAAGTAGGCAGAGAGGCAGGCAGAGGGAGAGGGGGAAGCAGGCTCCCTGCTGAGCAGAGAGCCCGATGCGGGACTCGATCCCAGGACCCTGAAATCATGACCTGAGCTGAAGGCAGAGGCTTTAACCCACTGAGCCACCCAGGCGCCCCAGAATTTCTTTTTTTTCCTTGTATTTTTTAGCCATGTTTTCTTTTGAAGATTTACTTATTTATTAGAAAGTGGTAGTGAGTAGGGGGAGGGGAAGAGGAAGAGGGAGAATCTTTATTATTTTTTTAATGATTTAATTTAATTTATTTATTTGAGAGAGGGAGAGAGAGTGAGCAAGACAGAGCACAAGCCTGGGAAGGGGCAGAGGGAGCCTGATGCAGAACTCGATCCCAGGACCCTGAGATCATGACCCGAGCTGAAGGCAGACACTTAACTGACTGAGCCACCCAGGTGCCCTCAAGCAGAATTTCTTAAAGGATTTTTTTCAATCACACAACAGATGTTTACGGAGCGCTCACTGTGTGCAAATGTTAGGTGTGGGGACAGAGCAGTAAACGAAGCAGAGTCCCCACCCTCTATAGGCTGATATTTTGCAGTCAAAGACAGACGGACAATAAATAACAAACACAGTAAATACAAATGATATAATATGTTGGAAGGTAAAAAGTGCTGTGGGAAACAGAAACAGGACAGCAGGTGAAGGAGATCAGGGCTACCTGGGGGCTGGTATGCTATTAAACAGAATGGCCAGAGAAGGTCTCATTGCCAAAGACTTGAAGGAATACAGGGAGCGAGCCATGGGGATTCTGGGAGGGGACACAGCTTGTGCAAAGGTCCTGAGGCGGGAGCATGCCAGATGTGTTCAAGGAACAGAAAGGAGGTATGGATGGAGCAGAGGGGGTGAGGGGGAGAGGGAGGGAGGTGAGGTCAAGGAGGGGATGTACAGGGGCTGTATCCTTCTGGGTCTTGCGGTCAAGGTAAGGACTTTGTTTTTATTCAGAACGAGATGGAAACCACTGGAGGGCTCTGAGAAGAGAAGGGACATGAGCTGACCTGGGGAATAGCCCAAGGGAGGCAAGTTGCTGAAGCAAGGAGATCAGAGAGGAGGTGACTACAGGGGTCCGGGCAGGAGACGATGGCAGGTTGGTTAAACCAGAGAGATGGCAGCAAGAGGTCAGATTCCGGCTACGTTTTGAAGATCAAGTCAACAGTCTCTGTGGTTGGACTGGATGTAGAGGGTAAGGAGAAAAAAGGAATCAAGGATGATGCCAAGTGTTTTGGTTCGATCGTGATCTAGAACCACCTGCCACGAGATCACCTGGGAACTTGTAGAAATGCAGATTCCCAGACCCCACCCAGGTCTCCTCAGCTGGTGCATCTGGGATGAGGCCCAGGAGGTCACCGTGGTGGGACCCTCTCCGGGGGGGGCGGGTGTCTACTCAGGAATAGAATATCAGTGGATGAGAAGCTCCCCGCTCCTAGCCAGGATTCCTTCCTCTGCGACACGGGGCCGTCGACGGAGCCCACCTCACAGAGCTGATGTGCCTTCTGAATGAGCTCATGTGTATAAAATATTTAAACCGGGGCCAGCGCATAAAGCTCCCAGGAAAGGGCAGCTATAATTAGCCCCCTCTTCCAAAGACTATACATACTTGGTGAAGGATGAAATCGACCATAAACAGGCCACAATTTCCCGCAGATCCTAGCACACCTGGCCTCAAGTGGGGGAACGTAGGGACAGGATGCTAAATTGGATCCAGTCCGGGCCTTCCAGAGTTCCCAGTCTTGAGGGCCAGGCAGTGCCAGCCCCAGATGGGATGACCCAGAGGAGTCAGAGTATGACAGGCGAGGGGCGGAGCTGAGGGACCCTAGAGCGGGAATGGGAGCTCCTGGAAGGGGTGTCCCTGACTACTGGTGAATATATGAATTCTAGGCAGATAAGGTGGCCCAGAGAAGAGCGCTGGGGACATTTGTAAAGGCTGTAGATGCCTAGAATATTCCTGTGAATGTGATGGGCTTAAAAAGCATCAGAGCAGTGTGGTCATGTGCAGTGTGGTCATGAGTCAGACGGCCTGAGTTCAGATCCCAGCTCTGCCCCTTTCTAGCTGTGTGATCAGGGACAAGTTTCTTCACCTCTCTGTGCTTTAATACCCAAACCCGTATTGGTTCTCCATCTGCGCATAACAAATGATCTCCCAATGAACAAAACTTCGTGACTTCACACACGTTTGTGATCTCATGGTTTCTGTAGGTCAGGAAACACGAAATTATGGAAATTATGTAGTAGGTGTTTTTTTAAGATGAATAGACACCCAGATATTATCAGGGATATGTGCGGTTTGGAAGGGAGATGGAGGGTGCTGGTCAGGCGAAATGTTATCCTATTGTTTGATTTTTTTTTTTTCCTGTCTTATGTAATTGAAGTAGGTTTCACTCGAAAGGAAAATAACGTTTTTAAAAATAGCTGTAGTGATTCTCTGCTTTAGGGACTCCCACAAAGCCGTAATCAAAGTGTTGCTGGGAGCGCGTCTCATCTTATGGCTCAGCTGGAAAAGGTCAGTCTGCGCTCGCTCTCATGGTTGTTGGCAGGATTCTGCTTCTTTTAGGCTGCTGGCTAGAGGCCAACCTCCCTTCCTTGCCCCATGGCCTTAAATGCGGCAGCTCGCTTTATCAAGACCACCTAGAGAGAGTCAGCTAGCAAGATAGAGGTCCCAGTCTTTTAAAAACTCATCACAAAAGTGACATCCCATTACTTTGGCTGTATTCTGCAAGTTGGGGAAATTTCTCTCATTTATAGCAGAGAGAGAAACAATAGAATCTGACTCTACATGCTTGCTGGGAGTTAAATGATGCAACATATAAGTATAAGAAAGCATTTAGGATGCCTAGGATATAACAAGTATCATAAAAATATGAACAATTATTATCTGGCCAGCCAGGAGGAGTCAGAGAAGCTTTCTCAGAGGAGGGGATTTTTGAGATGGGTTTTGAAGTATGAGTAGGAGCTCACCAGGTGACAGAAGTCATACATCCATTAATTTCCTTAGTCAACAGCCTCCCTGTGAGGCATCCTGCATTCCAGATCATGTGCTGGGAGATTCTAGGAACCCAACGAGTCTGACCCTGACCTTTGTGGGGATACCAGTATCAGGGATGTTGGTCAAACCCAAGACTTGTCCTCTAAAGTCTCCAAGCTGGTAGAGGAGGCAGAGAGGGATACAATTCAGGGTGATCACGGCAGCAACAGAAAAAGGAAGAGAGTGGGTGAGGACTCTGAGAAGGTTGGCATTGAACAACGGCCTTGAAATGGCTGGTCTGATTTCTTCCATTTGCTGAAGCCCAGAGAGGGAAAGGCACTTGCCCAATATCACACAGCATGGAGGAGTCTCCTGATCCTAGACTGTGGGTATTTTGAGGACCAGGTGAGATGCAAGAGATGCAGACCTGCCTCTTTGGAGGCCCTTCCCCCAGAGACAACACACACAAGTCCCACACTCAGATCTGCACATCCCCCACAGACAGTAGACTTTATACCCCCCCACAGGCACAGCACATATCTCTGCAGACCCTCCCCACTTCATGTTCCAGTGGGGTGCCGGCTATGTTGGGAACACAGACATGACCTGGAGTCAGGCCCAGCCCTAGAGGGGCTGCTGGTCTGTGAAGCTATCAGCAGATAGATCGTTCCGATCTAGTGTGATCAGAGCATCAATATGAGGGAGAGGGTATGGTGGCCAGGCAGAGGATGGGAGTGGAGAGAGACTAGGGAAACTTTTTTTTTTTTTTTTTAAGATTTATCTATATATGGGGGAGAGGACAGAGGGAGAGAATCTTTAAGCTGACTCTCTGCTGAGCATGGAGCATGGAGCTCAATCTCACGACCCCAAGATCACGACCTAAGTCGAAACCAAGAGTCAGATGCTCAACTGACTGAGCCACCCAAGTGCCATGATTGGGGAGTCTTTTATACACCCAGAATAGACTGGGCCTTGGGAAGTTGGCCTGGAGTTCTTGGGGTGGAGAGATGAAGAGAGGGAGTAACAAGCAGAAGGTATAGCACGTGCAAAGGTACACGGGCATGAAAGACCATTTATCCATCCATCCGTCTTTCCATCCGTCCATTCGTTCCTCTGTCAATCCAGTTATGCATTAATTGATTCTTCCATCCATCTGCCCGCTTACTTATTTATTCATCATGTATACACTCCATTTATTCATTTATCCCTGCATCCAGTCATCCATTTCCTCATTGATCCATTTATGTATCCATTTGTCAGTTATTCATTTATTCCATCAGTTACACACCCGTCCATTCATTCATTTACTCAGAGTACCAACTGTCCTATCATCCTTCTATTCCAAATGTCACCACCTCGAGTAGCCTTCCCTGACTCCCTTGCTAAAATAACAGACCAGGCCCCTGCCTTCTCTTACCCTCTTTGACTTTTTCTTCATAGCCCTTACCCCGATTTGCCAATGTGCTCTATAATTATGTGTCACTTGTTCAGTCTGTGTCTACCACCGGAACACACTCATTTATTCAGCAAGAGGGTATTGAACGTCTCCTGTCTGCCAGGCTCTGTTGTAGGCACTGGGGATGGCAGGGGACAAGACAGACAAAAATCCCCCCCAGCACGGAGCTGACATTCTAGTTGGGGGCATCAGAGAATAAATAATGAATGTAATAAGCAAACTACTGGCAGGATGGATACTATGGTGAAAGGAAGGAAGGAAGAAAAGAAAGAAAAGGCTGAGCAGGTAAGGGGTATCAGAAGTCCGGGGGAAAGGGTGCTCAGAAACGTCCTCATGGAGGAGGTTGTATTGGAGCAAAGACTAGAAAGAGAGGAGGGGGCCACATGGTTAGCTAGGGGAAGAGCATGCCAGTAGAGAGAATGGCATGTGCAAAGGCCCTGAGGCAGGGCCGAGTCGGGTGTGCTTGAAGCAGAGGCAGCCATGGAGAGAAGGCAGGAGATGATGTCAGAGAGGAGACAAGGGGGCCAGACAGAGTAGGGCCTGTGGGCCCCGGTGAGGCCTTTGCTTTAACTGAGCGAGACTGGTGCCAGGGGCGGATTCTGAGCAGAGGAAGGATGGGATCTAACTTAGGTGTGAGCAGTTTCCCTCCGCCTGTGTGTAGGAATAGATCACGATCTGAGTTCTGTGAGGGCTGGGATTACGTCCCTGTAACCTCCATCTCCTCAGCTTCCAGAACATGGGTCTGCAAACTCTGGCCCACGAGTCAGACCCTCCCACGTCCTGTCTGTGTAAGCAAAGGTTTAGGGAAACGCAGCCAGACACATCATTTACCTATTATCTATGGCTGTTGACCTGCTGAAAGGGCACCGAGCGTTATAGCAGAGACCACGTGGCCCTCGAAGCTGAAAATATTTACTGTCTGGCCCTTTTCAGAAAAAGAGCGTGCTGACTCCTGCTTTAGAACAGGCCTGGCACGTAGTAGGCGCTTGGTAAATATTTGTGGTCACAGAACGGACCCCGTCATTCATCCACGACCCTCGAGAGGCG
This sequence comes from Potos flavus, assembly GCA_028534135.1. NCBI lineage: Eukaryota > Metazoa > Chordata > Mammalia > Carnivora > Procyonidae > Potos > Potos flavus. The sequence goes on from CM052888.1 coordinate 45,403,920, forward strand.
GCCAGCACGTCCTTGTCTCAGAGCCACTTCTAGCTCTGAGTCACATGCAGGGAAACAACAGCCCAGGAACCAAAAATAAAATACTGGAACCATTCAGATCCTTACCACAGAGAGAAAATGTCCCGGGCAGGATTACAGTCAGGACCCACAGTGACATTTAGCATGTTCTTTGTCCCTTCCTTTTTCTCTAGTAAGACTTGGGACACCTCGACTCTTGGCTTCGGCTTAGGTCATGATCTCAGGGTTGCGAGATCGAGCCCCACCTCTGTCTCCGTGCTCAGCGGAGAGTCTGCTTGAGACTCTCTCGTCCTCTCCCTCTGCCCCTCTCCCTTCTTGCTCTCTAAATAAACAAACAAACAAACAAATAAATAAACTCTTTAAAAATTAAAAAAAAATTTAATTAAAAAAAAAAGTAAAACCCCTATCCCCACCAGGCACGGGAGCTGCTCCCCCCAATTTTTTTTCTGGTTCAGTCGGTAGAGCATGTGACTCTTGATCTTGGGGTTGTGAGTTTGAGCCACACAATGGGTGTAGAGATTACCTAAGAATAAAATCTTACAAAAAAATGCCCCCAGATTCTCTTCCATAGAGCAACCCCCTCCGTGGTTCTCCTGTCTCCTCCCCTCTCAGCTCTAACATTTTACTTTGGTCCATGAACTTAGCTCCCTGATAGCTTTTATCCCACACCTGTGCTGTCCATTACTCACATTCTGCATACCAAGATAATTATGAATTAAGAATGATGAGGTCTGTGCCAGCCTGCGGAAATCCCTCGCCTCATCTGGGAACTCGGAATGCTCCTTTATTCCCATTTCCTTTTTCCCTGATACATACATCCTGATATTCCATCAGGAATCCTGATATTCCATCACCCCCATTTTCTCTATTACAGCTTATGCTACATCCACAGAGGAGTCAGACCTGGCCCCTGACAGCCCTGGGCTCACAATTTAATGGGGACAATTCTAGTGCTCGTGCGAAGAGATGGATGCTTGATGGAGATGCCTTGACCATCAAGGGAATGAGTTTGGGCTTTCTCCTGAGGACCCTCTGTGGCAGACTTGGAATGGAGGACAGATGGAGGGCTCTGAATTGGTTTCCTGGGTCCTAGCCACTCTCTGGTGGTTTCATAGAGTGATTCACATTCCAAGCTCTGGAACCAGACTGCCTGGGTTCAAATCTGACTCTGATGCTTTCTGGCTGTACAATCTTGGGCTGCCTTCTCTCAGTGTCCTCATCTGTAAAATGGGTATGACACTAGTACCTATCACTTAGAGTTTAATACAGTAATACATTAAATACAATTATATGAATACATTTAATCCATAGAGGGCTTAGCCCTGTGCCGGGCACAGAGTAAGTGCTAAATATCTATCACCAACTATTAAAGTGCTTAGCCCAGGCATCCAGCTCATAGAACATCCTCAGCAAAACGAAGCTCAATATTACCAGTCAGTGATGTCATCAGTTACCCTGTAGATTGAGCAGAGGTAATGACATCTCCAATTTAGACCCTTGGTGGGAAAAATGACATCACCAGTTGCCAGGTAGATTTAACCCTCACCAGCATTGATGACATCACCAGTTACCAGGCAGAATATGGTTAGAATGGGAGTGCCAGAGCCTTCTTTCCTGTTTGAATTTCTGTGGTGTCCCAGTTCACACACTCTTCCCTGGGGCCCTCAGGTACACAGGATTTCATCTGTTTTAGCCTTAGTTTTCTATCAGTCAAATGGGGATAATGGCCTTTGCCATTGTCGAGCAAATGCGTTGGGTGTTGGATGCTTGCACCCCACCCCAACTCAATCTCTCTCCTCCTGTGTCTTTGATCCCCGTCTCTGTCCCTTTCTCTGGCTTCTTTCCCTTGTGGTAGACTTTCTCTTTCTCTGTTGTTTTTTCTCTCCTACATGCTATAAGAAAGGTCTGTAGGGCCACGGGTAACAACTGTAATAATAATTACTGTTTATTCAACCCTTTCCTGATGTCAGCTGCACACTTGCTCTTTGCATGCATTAACTCGTTTAGTTCACACACTGGAAGGATTTGTTACTATTGATTCAACAAAAACTTCAGTGCTTAC
>CM052888.1:45406099-45422696 GCA_028534135.1 Potos flavus
GGAGCAGGCGACATTGGAGGAGACCTGACATTGGAGGAGAGGCAGATATTCAGTCAGAACTGGCGGGGGTGGGGGGTGGGGGTGAGGAGAGGATTCCTGGTGGGAGAAACAGCAAATGCAAAGGCCCTAAGGCAGGGCCATGCATGGGGAGTGTTTGTGGAATTGAGGAACACCCAGGAGTCCAGGGTGGCTGGAGAGGAGTGACAGGGAGAGGAGAGGGTGGTGAGATCAGAGAGGGCCCGCACAGGGCCTTGTGGGCCACAGTGAGATCTTCAGCTTTTACTGAAATTGAGCCACGAAGGGCAAGTGTCTGAGCAGAGGAGGGGTACAATCTCAAAAGAGTCTGACAGGCCGCCCCAGCTGCTCACTCCTTTGGGAGCTTTGGTGTACACCCGTAAAGGGAGGACACGGCTCAGAAACCAACTGTGTGGGGCTTTCCAGCAACAGGCTAGCTTCAGACCTGGGCTCCACCTCAGGGTTCAGTGGGGCCTTTGCTTTGTGGCCTTGGGAAGTCATCTGCCTCCACCCGAGCCTTAGTATTCCCATCTGTAAATTGGGAAGCATTAAACCGTTTGGATATATCACGGTGGTTAAGAGCACGAGTTCTGAAGTCAGATTTGGCGGGATCAGAGCCCTAGCCCACGACCTGCCAGCTCCATGCCTTTCGACAATTAACGCCCTCTTTCTAAGCTTGGGTTTACCTCATCTGGAAGATGAAGATCTTAATTCCAAGGGGTAGTTGTAAGGATTAAATGAGATCATGCAGGTAAAGCGCTTAGCACAGCTTCTGGCATACAATGGGCACTCAATAAATGATCGTTATTATTACTGACGGTATCGCCCACACCTCCCTGGTGGATGAGAGCCTGGGAGAGTGCCTGGTACGCGGTCGGCGCTCCACAAAAGTGAATTCTCTCTCCTGTCTCTCCTGCCCGCGGGCTCCCGGGGGACCCAGGCATTCCGGCCTCCAGCCGCCCCCCCACGCCGGCCCTCACAAAGGCCCCCATTCATGCCGCGCGCACAAAGCGGCGCATTCACCGGTGTCCCTCGAGCCTCCCACCCCCGGCCGCCCCCCGCAGCTCGCCATTGGTCGCCTCCCCTGCCCGTCAGGCCTGGGGTCCTGCCCACGACCGCGCCGCCTGGCTCCGCACTTCGGCGCCGTTCTTTTCCCACGGCTGGCACACTCCGCCAACTTCTGATTGGCCCGGTCCGCCAGCCTCTCCTCTTGATTGGCGGGTGCATCCCCCACGGGCGGGGCCGTAGCTTGTCGCAGCGGGCGCCGATTGGCCCCGGCCATGCCCGTGTGGGCGGGGCTCTCCTGGCGGGCCCGCCCCTCTTTCTCCCCAGGCCGAAGCCTCGGGACGGCCCTGGAAGCCGGTGAGTGCCCGGGGCTCGCTGCCCGCCGGAGGCGGCGGAACGGGCCCGGGCCCGGGGAGGCTGGAGCCTAGGGGCCTCGGATAAGGGCCCCGAAGGCCGGCGCGGGCGGCGGGGGAGAAGCGGTGACGCGGCCACTCACCTTGGGCGCTCAGCGGGACGGCGGCGGCGGGGGGTGGGGGGGCGGGGCGTCTACACTCACCCCCAACTCGAGTTCCTACTCTGTGAAAGGCCGGGTCGGGGTCCTCGCTGGGGGTCACGGGCCTATTCCGCAGACGAGGAAACTGAGGCTCACTTTGGAACCTTGGACACTCTAATACCTGAGTCATCGTCTTCAGTCATCCGCCTCCAGATAACGTGTCTCGGTTCTCACGTGTAAAAATTGCAGACCAGAGACAGGGGTCACGACTGGCAGAGACAGAAGGGTAGGGAAAGACATATTTGAGCACTTACGATGTACTCGGGCGCTTTTATTTTTACAAGTAAATAATTTATATTAACTCGAGGTGGGTTATATTGTACCCATTTTACAGGGAGGGGAAAACTGAGGCTGAACAGAGGCAGTGACTGAAGGGAGACGGGGTTGTGAATAACATTTTGGAGACTGTGTGCTGGGTCCCTTAACATTTTTAATCTCACAGTAGTCCCCTAAGGACGGCTGTGGTCCTATGGCGGAGATGGGGAAGCAGGTTCGAGAGAGTTAACCAACGAGGAAGAGGAACTTGATCCCTTTGAATACCCAAATCCTTCTTTAGAATGACATAAAACGGTGTGAGCTTGAATCCCAGCTCTCCCTCTTACTGTGTGCCCTTCAGTGCAGTACTTCCCCTCTCCATGCCTTGCTTTCCTCGTTGGACAAATGGAGACGCTGATCGTCCCTATCATATTGTTTTTTGTTTTGTTTTGTTTGACAGAGAGAGAGAGAGAGACAGAGAGCACAAGCAGGGGGAGCAGCAGAGGGTGAGGGAGAAGCAGGCTTTCCGCTGAGCAGGGAGCCCGAGGCGGGATTTGATCCCAGGACCCTGGGATCATGACCTGAGCCGAAGGCAGATACCTAACAGCTGAGCCATCCAGGTGCCCCTCACATTGGTTTTTGAGATCATTCTATGAATTAAAACCCAGAGAGCTGTTCTAAAAGTAGAAAAACACCGGCACAAATTAGGTGCGCTTACCCCTACTTAGTCGTCGTTCCACCCATGAGAAGCCTGAAGCTCTGGAGGCCGGAGTAACACTTTGTGGTCTTCTTTGGTACTCCTGGTACTTTCTTTGGATTGTGTTGTCCCATTTCCGGGGTTGGGGAAACTGAGGCTCAGAAAGATCAGAAGATGTCATGAGGCACTGCTTGTTTAAGCACTGGGCTGGGGGCCTTTTCTCCCACATCATCTTATTCATTTCTTTGGCTGCAACTCACGCAGAGGAAAGCTGAGGCCCAGAAAGCTTGAGCGGGATTCGAACCCCGAAGTCCTCAGCCTTCTCCGCCGCGCGTGTCCTTGATTTTTGCCTGCCAGGAGGAGGAGGGGCGCCTGGTGCTGCCGCTGCTGCCGCTGCAGCCCACCTGACAGCGGACTCTTCCGCGCCTCCCCCCATCCCCCCATCCCCCTGTGAAGGGCCTTGCAGCTCCAGGACCCGCCCCCTTCCCCCCGAGCCCGGGCAGGTGCTGGGTGACATCAGAGCCGGGCTCCCTCCGGGTGACGCGACGTGGCCCCGCCCCGCGCTGGACCGCGGAGGTAGTCGCACCTGAGAGCTCAATCCGCCAGGGGATTCCCGTGCCCCCCTCCCCATCTTCCCGATTCCCGCACCGGCTGGAGGCCCCAGGTAGCCCAGAGGATTCGCGGATTAAGGGGGCGGACACAGGGCGCTTGGGTCTCTGGGAAATGGGGGTTGGGCGCTCGGAGTCCTGGATCTGAGGAGGGGAGTTGGGGGCCAGGAATCCCAGGTCTGAATGAGGACAGCACTGGGAGCCTGTGCTTCTAGGTCTTGAGGGACAAAGGCACTGGGGCCAGGACACTGGGTCTGGGGGCCCCGACTCCTGGTCTTGAGGGAGGAGGGGGCTGGAGGCCCGCGTTCCTGGGTCTGAGGGAGGAGGGGCTGGGGGCCCTGACTCCTGGGTCTGAGGGAGGAGGGGCCTGGGGACCTGGACCCCTGGGTCTGAGGGAGGAGGGGGCTGGAGGTGAGGACTCCTGGGTCTGAGGGAGGAGGGGGCTGGGGGCCTGGACCCCTGGGTCTGAGGGAGGAGGGGCTGGGGGCCCAGATTTCCGGGTCTGGCCACCGAGGGGACTCTTAAATACTACTAGCTCTAGGCTGAGGTCAGAGGGCTGGATGCCAAGGGCCCGGCCCCTGCCCCAGGGGCGGATCCCTGGCTCCTTTTCCTTTTCCAGCCCAGCAGTCTCTGCCCCTCCCAGGGCAGGTGAAAGCACCTGTCCCAGTGACAGTAATGAGCCCAGGCAGAGGTGTTCCTACCGGCTAAGGAGGGCGGGGCTGCGGAGGGCCTCAGCCATTTGGAGCCAAGGCCTCCGGGTCCTCCCCATCAGGGCTGTTGTCAGTCCTTAGGATTTGGATGTCCCATCATCCTCACCTCTAGCCCAGCTGCCGAGAGGTGAGGGGGTCCCCAGGCTCATGGGTCCAAGGGAGGAGGGACTGGGGGCCCAGACTCCTGACTCTAGGGAGGGGAGGCATAGGACCGGCTGATTACAAAAACTCCCAAACCTTTCCTGGTCAAAGGCCGCGCTGGAGGGGAAGTTGGTGGGGTGGGGTAGGGTGAGGGTAGGGGCAAAGTCCCGGGGATGGGGCTTGGTTCTGGGTGGATCAGGGCCGCACTGGAGGTGGTGGTGGGGGGCGTTGGCCTTGGCAATTGGGAGCCTGGGGAGTGAGGGAGGGGGAGAACCCTGCTGCTTGAGGGCAGAGCCCTCCGTTTGAGGCCTGAGAGCACCAGGACCAAGGCTGCTGGTGCTGGGGCCTGTGTAGGGGGTCTGGGCGGAAGTGGGATGTGTGGTCTGCAGCTGAGTTTCCAGGTGGGAGAGGCTCTGAGGGAAAGCCAAGAGCCTGATGGGACCAGACGTGGGGATGTCTCAAGAGTAGCTGGGTGTTTGGAGGGACTTCTCCAGGGGTATGTTGGAGGGCAGAGGCAGAAACATTGAGTGGGGGAGACGAAGATTTGGGTATTCCTATGACTCGTATGGATGTTTGAGGTGGAAGGGGAGAATAGAGGCAGACTTCTTCGGGAACAGGGCGGAGGGAGGGACAGGGAGGGCATTTGTCCCGACTGGTGCTTAGACTGCCCTGAAATCACAGTGGGCTATTTGCTGCTGGTCTGTGGGCCCTTGGAGGGCCGGGAGGGTTCTAGCACATTCTGGCTCACTCAGTGTCTCCCTTACAGCGCACAGGTCACACCGGGTTGTGGCCGACTGAGACTAGAGCTGGCTCACGCCCAGACCAGGAGCTCCTCAAAGCAGGACCCCATCTGAAGCATCTCAGGGTCCCCAGACTCACTCCAGGCAGAGCCTGCCATCTGAACAGCCTCAGGGAATGTTGAGGGAATGCAGGAGTAAATGAATGGGGCTCCCCATCATAGAAAAAAGGAAGCCGGGTTGCAGGGAAGGAAGGAACTGATAACTAAGGCATGAGATTCGAGTCTGTTCTGTAGTTGTGGGATAGGCCAGAGGTGATCAGGGAACCTGAGTGACGGAGAGCAGAGTGACGCCTTCCTAGGACTCACATCTAAGAGGCTGAGGTCCTCATCATGACCCAGCCTGGTCCCGTTGGTCCCCGATCTTACTTCACCTACCACCTTCTCCCCCTTGTTTACTCGGCTCCAGCCACACTGACTTCTCACAATGCCGTAGACACACAGGCACACTTCTGCCTCAGGGCCTTTGCACTGGCTCTTCTCCCAGCCTGGAATGCTTTACCTCTCAACATTCCCATGGCTCACTCCCTTCATCTCCCTCAGGTCTTTATTCAAATACCACATCAGAGAGGCCTTCCCTGGCTGTCCCCATTAAAACTGCAGCACCCCTCAATCCTAACATCCTCTGTTCCCTGCTTTCTTTTTCTCCTTGGCATTTATCACACTTAACATACTATATAATTTACTTATTTATCTTTTTATCTGTCTCCTGGGATTAGAGCATCGCTATCCAATAGGAATATAATGCAAGCCAACAGTGTAATTTAAAATGTTGTAGTTGCCACATTAAAAATGGAAAAAAACTCAAAAGGAACAAGGGTCGTTAATGTTAATGATATATTTTATTTAACCCAGTGTATTCAAAATAACTATCATTGCAACGTATCAATCATCAAATATAAAAAATACGAATGAGTTTTTTGTTGTACCAAGTCTTTGAAATCTGGTGCGTATCTTATACTTAGAACCCCCGTCTCAGTTTGGATTCTCCATTTCAACTGCCCAGTAGCTGTATGGGACAGTGGCTCCCATACTGGACAGCACTGAGCTGGAATGCAAATGCCTTATGTAGGCAGGGATCTGTTGCTCGCTTCTTGGCTGTACGGTCAATGCCTTGAAGGGTGCCTGGCCCAGCCAGGCTTATTAGGTAATTAGTGAATGAATGAATGGAATTAGTAAAGGAGATCTGTGGGCCCATTTTGCAGATGTGTAAAAGGAGGTCTGGTGAAGAAAGGCAGTGGGGACTGCCTAGGGGGGGCGGGGATCTGGGCTGGGGACGGAGCCCCACCTGACCTCCACCCTTCTCTCCCCTGCAGACCATGGCGGCAGTGACCTTGTCGGTGCCCGGGCGGAAGGCGCCCCCCAGGCCCGGCCCAGTGCCGGAGGCCGCCCAGCCGTACCTGTTCGCGCCCAGTGGGCCGGGCGCGGGGAGCTCGCCCGGGGGCGCCGGCACCTCGCCGCAGGTGGAGTGGACGGCACGGCGCCTGGTGTGGGTGCCCTCGGAGCTGCACGGGTTCGAGGCGGCGGCGCTGCGGCACGAGGACGAGGTGGAGGCCGAGGTAGAGCTGGCCGAGAGCGGGCGGAGGCTGCGGCTGCCGCGGGACCAGATCCAACGCATGAACCCGCCCAAGTTCAGCAAGGCCGAGGACATGGCCGAGCTCACCTGCCTCAACGAGGCCTCCGTCCTGCACAATCTGCGCGAGCGATACTACTCAGGCCTCATCTACGTGAGTGCTGGGAGCGCATGTCGGCAGGGTGGGGAGCTGGGTGTCAGCCCCCAGCTCGAGAAGCGGGAGGCCCTCTCTGCTCGGGATCCCGCGTTGTGCGACTATTTCCAGACGTAGTGGCCAAATTATAAATTACTGGGTTACCAGAACGGCCTGAGACGCCATCGGGGGTGTCCCAGAATATCATACACCTTATTATTTTTCCTAAAGTGTGATAAATTCCAAATTCTCAAATAGAACACATCAAAGCATTTTCGAGAAAGGGATATGGGCCTGTCATAATAATTAATGACAACTACCGAGTGTGGAAAACTGCACGCCAGGCCCTGTCCTAAATTCTCTTCCATATATTAATTCACTTCCTCTCACTGTACACAAAGCAAAGCCTATTATTAGCTCCCTTTCATCGAAAAGGAAACTGAGGCCTGGAGAGATTTCCTAACAATAAACACTGACATTTATGAAGCAGGCACTAGGCACTCTTAAATGTCTTGTCTCAATACACTTTCCCAATTATAAAGCATTTTGTCCCCGTTTTACAGACGGAACAAACGCAGAGGCCCAGAAAGTTCAAGTTCCGTGACCAAGGTCACCCAGGGGGACATGGCAGACCTGGGTGGTCCAGCGGCAGGTGCCATCCCTCCACTGTGGCTCCTCTTGAGATAAAGATGGGATTGACAATAGTGAGGTCGACTCTGGTGGTCTCCTGTCTGTTAAGCGTCGAGTATCTCCCACATTATTTATTTATTTTTTAAAAGATTTTATTTATTTGACAGAAAGAGACACAGAGAGAGAGGGAACACAAGCAGGGGGAGTGGGAGAGGGAGAAGCAGGCTTCCCGCCAAGCAGGGAGCCCAATGTGGGGCTCGATCCCAGGATCCTGGGATCATGACCTGAGCCGAAGGCAGATGCTTAACGACTGAGCCACCCAGGCGCCCCTCGCCCATATTATTTAATCTCTACAGCAAACAGGTGGAGTAGGGAGGGCCGTGATCGTGGTTCATAAGCCCGTCTTTGCGGGTTAGAATCACCTGGGGAATTTTTTGAAAGTATTGGCACCCTAGCCCCACCCTCCCTGGTTTAAATCAGGCTTTCCGGGGCTGTGACATGGACAATGGCATTTTTAATAAGCTTCCAGGGTGGTTCCAATGGGCAGCCAGAGCGTTATTAGAGCAAACAGGATTAAAGAGATCAACAAAGAATGTCGACAATAATAATGAAAAATAATAATAATGGAGGCTAGCAAATATTTATTGAGCCCTTACCATGCGCCAAGTGCTGTTCTAAGTGCTGAGTGCGGGTTATCAACACACCTCTGTCCTGGGGACTGCTGTTATCACCTGATGTTCAGGAATGTCAAGTGACTTGGATCCCGGGTCACCCAGACAGGAAGGAGTCGGGGCGGGATTTGAACCCAGGCTGCTGACCCCAGAATCGCACTCCAAACAGCACCTTAGAGGGCTGAGGTCTCCCCACCCTGCAGTGACCCCCCCAAGAAAAATCTTTAAATACCTAGCTAAACCCTCAAAGGATTTTTTTTTTAGGAAAAAAAAGCCAATAACGATGAAACTTTAATGGGAATAGTAAAAGAACATTTAACTCGATGAAATATATCAAAATATAAAAATAAACAGAGTGGCCCCAATATCCACCCTGTTAGGGTCGCAAATCACAAGCTCAGAATATTTTTATGGAGTCTGACTCCCATTTGGGAAGGAGGAGACCAAGGTTGGGAGGGCCAGTGGCTGGCTCAGTGTCCCCCGGCTTGAGGTGGTGGTTGTGGGATTGGAATCAAGGGCTGTCTGACCCCAGATGGGGCTGGCAGCATTCTCCAGGCCGCACTGGCCCCTGCTGAGTCCTCGCTCGCTTTTGCAAACTCTGGGAAAGAGGCCTCGCTCGGCCCAAGCCACTCCCCTGGATCTCACAAATGAAAGCAAGATGGAAGATTCCAGAAGACTAGATAGGAAGCTAATCGGGCCTGAAGAATTAGCACCTAGTGAGCTCCTGCTTTCTCTGTCGGGTGCTGTTCTAGACTTTCTGATGTGATCTTGCTGATCCCCCTGTCCACACATGGCTGCGAGGTCGGAATTAGCACCCATTCCCCTGCCTCGGAGAGGGGAAGCCTTTGGCCCTGCGGTAATTAACAGCTAACGTATTAAGCATGCGCGGTGTTCCAGGGCCCTTGCCGTGCCCTGTACGTGAAAGACGAACCTGTAGTTGGTTCCCAGCCACCCTATGTGGAGGCCTTTCCCGATTTGATGGAAAGTGAGTTCCAGAAAGCTCAGGGTGCCTGCTCCAGCCATCAGCCGGAAGGGGTTAGAGCTGTGACTGAGCTCCACCCTGCGTGTCTTCGGCCTGTGCCTCGTAGGTATTTGTTCGACTGGCTGGCTGATGATGGGGAAGGCAGCATTGCCTGGTGGGTTTGCCCAGGTTTCCAGAAACCCAGTTTCTGCCACTAACACGCTATTTGGCCTGGAGTCCCTGAGGGTCTCGGTCCCTTTGCCCAGATGCTTTGGGCAGGAAGGGAACCCATCTGTTGAGCACACACCATGCCCAGAATCTTTCTAGGTGGTCAGGGTTAAAAGCCCATTTTCCGGGGCTGGCAACTGAGGCTCAGGGAGGGCAAATCCTTTGTTCGAGTCACAACTGGAAACCTAGAATCACATGGCTTCGATGTCTGGGCGAGCGCTTAGCTCCCAGGTTGGATGGGTAACAGGAGAGTCTCGGGATCCACACTTGGAGTGCCTTTTATGGGCCCCGCCTTGGGCTGGCTGGTTTTTATTCATTATCTCCCTTAATCCCCACAGCCTCTGTAATGAGGTGGGGAGGAAACCGAGACTGTGGAGAGAGTCACTGGGCTGGACGGCTTCAGAGCCCCGAGGGCTGGGCGGCTACTCCAGACCTTTCCACCTGGGTGTCCCCAGCTCTGCCCCCTCAAACTCAGGTGTCCCCAGCCCTCTCTGCGTGCACCAGCCTCTGCCCTTTGCTCCCTTGGCCTTGGCAGCCAGCTCAGGTTGCCGCGGCGGGGGTGTCGTCCTGGCAACAAGGTGTGGCTGGCAGGTGGGGGCTGCGGTGGGAGGGTGGCGTGGGGAGGGGGTTCCTCCGCCCGCCAGGAGTGGGGGCCGGGGCGCCAGCAGCCATGAGATACCCTCCCGGGGAATGTGGTCTGGCTGCCCCGCCCTCTGCCAGCCCGGAGCTCCCGGGAGCAGCTCTTCAAGGCAGCGGGGGCAGACACCCAGCAAACCGGTTGTTCGGCTCCCGGCCTCCCGCCGTTAACAGGTTGGCACCTGGGAGCCGGGCAGCCCGCGGTGGCCACACCCTGCTCGGCTTGAGAAGCGCAAGCTGTCTGGGGAGCTTAAAGGGATCCCACTACTAACCCACTAAGGAGCTGGCTGGTTGGCCGAGTAGCTAAGCGGTTTAATCGTTAACTAGTGAGGCCACTAGACCACTACCTCTCCGGCTCGTTTCGCTAGCCAATGGCAGCTAGCTGAGCCGGTGAGCTCTCTGGGCTGGTTTAGCTCTCTAGCAATCCTCACTGCCTCTCTGTGTCTCGAGGGCCCCTGTGTAAGCTGAACTCCCGGGCCCATCGGGTGTCAGCACGAATTCAGGGAGTCCACGAACTTGGATGCAAGACAAATTGCATCTTTCTTTTCATGCACCTTGATCCTGAACTTCAGCATTTCCTCCCATGAGCGTGTAAGCAGGGCCCATGAGTCTATTTTCGGTAGAAACCACAGACTTGTTCCTGTCACATTTCAGGAACCATGGTATCTTCTGAGAATGTTTTATGCATATTCAAACAAATACATACAAATATAACTAGTCCTCCTCTTTCAGGGCAAACAGTCCTCACCTTGTGTTCATTATTCTGTAATGCTTGGGAGAGAATTCCAAATCCATGCACCGCGAGTATTGTAGGGATCCGTTGTAAGAACGTGCATGCAGGTCATTTCCAGACTTCTGCCATTAGAGAGTGCGGTAGCAGATGAACTCGCATGTGGTCATTTTATGCGTGTGTGCATCCAGGTAGTACGGGGCTGGGACCCAAGTCTGGCTGGCTGCAAAGGCCACATTCTCTCTCAGGGTGAATCGTTATCCATACAGCACCTTTGTGCAATAGGGAAAGATTCTCTTCCGCCATCAGCCTGAAAGTCTTTGTCACAAATGGTCAAATCTACATTGTCATGATATAAACAGCATCCTTGTGCAGTGTGCAACCTGCCCAGCTGTACACGGCAGTCCCATGCTGCCCTCTGGGCCTCAGACAGGCACCTGAGGCCCTCTCCTTTCTTGCCCACTGCAGACGTACTCTGGCCTTTTCTGTGTGGTCATCAATCCGTACAAGCAGCTTCCCATCTATACGGAGGCCATTGTGGAGATGTACCGGGGCAAGAAGCGCCATGAAGTGCCACCCCACGTGTATGCGGTGACCGAGGGGGCCTACCGAAGCATGCTTCAGGGTGAGTGTGGGGCTGGGACTGCTGCACATGTCTCTTCAAGGTGGGGGGTATTCTGGGGGTCAGGATAAGATGACAGATCAAGAATTTCAGACCGCAAGGCTTTTTCATGGGGCAGGAGGAAGGGCTGAGTGGACGAGTTCTGGGTCCTACCAGACAGGCCCCTTCTTATTTGTCTCCATGTTCACCCCTTCTCTCCACAGTATCATCCAGGAGCTGGTTGAGGCCAGGCTTCTGCAAAATTTTCTCTTGAGACAGTGATTTTTAGTGTTCATTCATTCAACACTTACGTTGTTGACGTGATCCACATTGTCACGGAATTAATGTCAGCCCCTTAAATGGTGGGCAGCGTGGGTCACTGGGGACAGCTGAGCAGGTCGTACGAGGATGTCCCGGCAAAATGACATAACTCACATGTGCTATACATAATGTCATCATTATAAATTATTACATATCTCTTTTAATATTGGTTTATAATTAAATGTGAGTAAATATTTAAAAATTTATGTCTTACTATCATATGACATATGATGGTATGCGGCAATATATTTTGTTTTGATTTTTTTTTTTGTTTTTCATTTATGGTTGGTTTTTGCGGCAATATATTTATACGGTATGTGTTATCCTTATATCACGTGTCCTATGCTGTAGTTCTACGGTGGGTCATAATGACACATTTATAATGCTCAATGCCGGGGTTCTCGGAGTGTGGCGAGCATCGGGGTCACCTAGGAACTCGGCAGAAATGCGGACTGGGGCGCTGCTCCAGGCCCACGAAGTCAGAGAAGCTCTGGGAGTTTCACAAGCTCCTCGGGCTCCCTCTGGGGATCCTGATGCTGGCGCCAAGTTTGAGAACCACTGGTGTGATATCCAGTATATCGTATACCCGCATTATGGGGTAGAACACGTTCATAGGCAACGTTTTGAATTCACATTATAAATTTATATTTGATCATTGGTGACGTTTCTTTCCGTTGGTTGTATAATCTGATTTGGTATCTACTTATTTTTATAATGATTTTAGCCATTATTATATATTAGTTATTATACCTTAGGAATAAGTAAACAAATAGAGGCAAACGAACAATAAAGCAGGGGTGAGTGGCTACTCTGTGCCGAGCACTTTTCATGGATTGACACATTTAACCTCATAATGAGCAACCCCAGAAAGGAGGTGTGCTCGTTATCTCTGGTTTCCAGATGGGGAAACTGAGGCGCAGAGCAGCGCCATCGTTGCCTACAGTGCTACTGGTGGGTGGGTGGCCCAGATGGGTCTTGAATCTAGGGCTCCCGACCTCCATCTCCCTGTATGTAGGTCACACTGTGTGTCCCTTCCTCACCTTGGTCTGGGTGTTGTGGGTTTTGCTGTGTGACTCAACCTGGTTCTAATACCCCACCCCAACTCAGCCTCTTGCTTGCTGTGTGACCCTCGCAGAGCAGCTGTCCCTCTCTGAGTCTCTTTCCTCGTCTGTAAAATGGAGAGGATAAGCCTCAGCTGAACAGAACGCGATTCATTCAACCGACTACAATTTGAGACCCTACCGTGTGTGCCACTTTGTGCTGGGTGTGAGAGACTCCGAGACGTGAGAGCGAGATCCCAGACCCCAGGGCCCAGCCCCTGATAGAAAACAGGCCACAAAACAGCATTGTGTACTGACTAGTATATAACAACTTTTTTTGGACCTTCTCTCGGAGTTCTGACCACAGCCCTGTGAGGTAAGGGCTGTTTGAGCCCTGTTTTTGAGATGGGGAAACTGAGGCACAAAGCATCTCAGAGACTGATCTAAGGTCACACAGCAAGACAGAGGGGAGGCTGGGCCTTGAACCCACTCCGTATGGCTCCCAAACCAGGCTGAATGTGTCTCTCCCTTTGGCTTAAAACCACCTACCTGGAGACCTCCTGCCCCATTTAAAAACTATCCTGATTTTTTAAAAAGATGTATTTATTTATTTGAGGGGGAGTGGAGGAGGGCAGAGGGAGAGCGAGACTCTCAAGCAGACTCCCTGCTGAGCATGGAGCCCGATGCGGGCCTCGATTTCACAACCCCGAATTCGTGACCTGAGCCGAAATAATGAATCGGATGCTTTACCAGCTGAGCCACCTAGGTGCCCCCAAAACCATCCATATCTTTTAATCATGGCCTCCAACCCCACCTGCACAATCTCCAGCCTTGCCCCCAGCCTCTCTGGCCTCTTTTCTGTCTCTCAGACAGCTCCAACTTGGTCTCACCACAGGGCCTTTGCATTGACTGTGTCCTCTGCCTGGAACACTCTTTCTCTACCCTCGTCCTTTAGGCCTGAGCTGAAACATCACCTCTTCTGGGAAGCCTTCCCAGCCCTCCACCCCTCAGTCTTCTTACTACATTACACCAGAGTTTAATCCTGCTCTCTTGCCATTTGGGGTTGGAGGATTCTTTATCTAGGGCATCCCATGCATTGTAGGATGTTCAGCGGCATCCCTAAACTCTACTCTAGACACTTGTAGGACCTTCCGCTTGCAAGAACCAAACCAAAAACGTCTGCAGACACTGCCAGTTGTCAAATCATCTTCAGTTTTACTTTATGTGCTTTTTGTCCCCCAATTCAAGCAGAAGCTCCGTGAAGGCAGGGACTTTGCCAGTTCCCACCGTTGTAGGTACCTGGCACTTAGTAGGTAGTCAGTCGTGTCAGACGCAGGGCGAGTGCTGGGGGAGTTGGTGGGAGCCACGCTGTGCTCTCTGCCGGGCAGAGGTCCACCGACGGGCCACCAGGTACCAGCACTACTGTACTGTCACCTGTTTTATGTCAATGGGTGAGCCTTGGGGGCCAGGACCTTGCTCTCTTGTCTTGGCATCCCACACACCCAGCGTAAGGTGGCGCCCAGGAGGGGCTCACACACTGAAGTTTGTTGACCGATTTACATTCTGTTTGGTTAGAGTTTTTCCGTTTTACAGGTGAGGAAACAGGCTGAGAGAGGGAGAGCTACTTTGCCAGGGTCGCACAGCAAGCAAGAAGCTGGGTTGGGGTGGGGTGTTGGAAACCAGGAGGGTCACACATCAGAACCCTTTTGGAGGGAGGGGCGCCTGGGTGGCTCAGTGGGCTAAGCATCTGCTTTCAGCTCAAGTTGTGATCTCAGGGTCCTGGGATCGAGTCCTGCATCGGGCTCCCTGCTCAGTGGAGAGCCTGCTTCTCCTTCTCCCTCTGTTCTGCGCCCCCCACCCCCGCTTGTGCTCCTTCTAAAATAAATAGATAAAATCTTAAAAACAACAACAACAAAACCAAAAACCTTTTTGGGGAGAAAAAGACTTCTCCTTAGTCTTTTGAAAAGGGTGGGGTAAAAGTGGTCAGGGTCCCACTAGAGCGACCTTCCAGGTGACATGTCGACCTCTGTCCCTTACAGATCGTGAAGATCAGTCCATTCTCTGCACGTGAGTAATCCTGAAGGACTTCCTGGAGGAGGCAGGGTCCTGCCTGGGTGTGGCTCTGCTTGGAATGGGCAGGTTTTACCTGGCATCATTGTCAACCTTTTTGCTTCCCCCCTTGTGCCCCCCCTTAGCGGGGAATCTGGGGCTGGGAAGACAGAAAACACGAAGAAGGTCATCCAGTATCTCGCCCACGTGGCATCGTCCCCAAAGGGCAGGAAGGAGCCAGGCGTACCGGTGAGTGCCGTGCCCTGGGACACGCTCTGGACCCTGCCACCAGCAGTGCCCCCTCCATCTGAGGCCCTGCTTTTCCCCATCACCCCCTGCCTCCCTTATGGAGGGCCACACCTGCGAGCCTTCGCTTGGCTGCCTGTGCCACCCGCACACCTACTATGTGCCCGAGACAGTGCTGGGAGTGGAGGCAGGACGGAAACAGAAAATCGAGGGCCACCTCGTGGCTCCATTAGCCCTCAGAACAGCACCGGGCACACAGTAGGTGCTTACAGGCCTGAGCACCTACTATGTGCCGGGCCTGATGTAAGGACCTACGATTCCCAGTTGCCTTCACCAGTGAGCATCTGTATAGGACTCATCGCTCTGCTTACATGAACTTAACATGCTAGTGTGTGGGTGTCGCTCTCCGTGTTAAAGATGAGAAAGTTAAGGCCCGGCTGGGGTGAGTCAGCTGTCGGAGGTCACACACCCAGGAAGGGCTAGAGAGGATTCAAACCCAGGCGATGTGGCTCCCCCAGGCCACCCTACCCCACATGCCCAATTTCCCCGGCCCCTCCTGTCTCCCCACCCTGCCCACCACCCAAGACCTCCGGTTCACCTGTGTGTCTGTCCACGTTCCATGTGCCGCGTCCTGGTCTGTGTCCCGGTCCGTGTCTCGTGTCCCGTGACTTCCTCAGGCTGCCAGCGCCTTGTCTTATGTGAGTAGCAGGGAATCACTTCGAATCACGCCACCCCTCACGCCACCTGGGTCAGCCCACCCCACAGTCTTCCTGGCAGACAGGCCCCAGGACCCCGGTGGCCGCTGGAGGGCCACGCCACGGCTTATGGTGGCCCTACTGTGTGCGTGCCAGGCCCCATGCTGCCATTTAATGCCACCCTTGTGTGTGCACTCAGGGCTCCCTGCTGTGCTTTCCGGCAACCCTGTGACGATGCATGCTCGGGTTCCATTGTTGCCATTTAGCACAGAAACTTCAAGAAATAGTTGGTACCCTTGAGAGCCTTGCTAGGAGGCAAGGGGATTGGTTTTTCCTGAGCACCTACTGTGCTCCTGGCTCTGACACTGAGCTGCCTGGAGGGAAGATCAGAGTGGATCAGAGTGGGATTCCTCTCCTGGAGCTGCCTGGCAGGGGAAGGAAGCTAACATCTCTTGAATGGCTACTATGTGCCAGGCAGTTGGAAGCCCGTGGACATGGATGGTATAGATTTTTTTTTCTTAATTAATTCTGCGAGTAATCCACGAGTCCGCTTTTTTTACAACAACAGAAAAAGATTAAGTGAAATCCCTCTTTTGTCCTCTCGGTCCTCCTTCCCTGGAGTGGGGTCCGCTGTCGACCGTTTGGTGTGTATCCTCGTAGACCTTTCTCTAAATGCTTACGAACGCGCGTCTCTACCCGGAGACATGGGAGTCTCGTTTTGTGGTGTTTTTCTCAGTGTATTTTTTACTCGTGGGATCACGTTGTAGGTATTGCTCTGCCACGGGATTTTGTTGTGTTTCGTTGTTTCCACTCCGCGGTGTATCTTGGAGAGGTTTCCTTGTTCCCTTCACAGTAAACCGAAGGGCAAGACCTGGGTGTGGGAGAGCAGGCCCACCCGCAGACGCACGGAGGCCCCTCGAGCACACACGCCCGGCCGATTATAGCACAGACACCCGCCCCAGCCCTGTCGTCACTGACGGGCTGTCCCTGTGCTCCCGCAGGGTGAGCTGGAGCGACAGCTTCTCCAGGCCAACCCCATCCTGGAGGCCTTCGGCAATGCCAAGACCGTGAAGAATGACAACTCCTCCCGCTTCGTGAGTGCTGGGGAGAGCAGAGCCTGGCCGCTGGGAGCTAGGAGCTTTGGGGGTGGTTAAGGGGAGGCAAGAAGTGGGGGCTGCCTGAGGGAGGAGGGGGCTGGGGGCCTGGACTCCTGGGTCTGAGGGAGGAGGGGGCTGGGGGCCCGGACTCCCGGCTCTGAGGGAGGAGGGGCTGAGGGTCAGGACTCCTGGGTCTGAGGGAGGAG
>CM052888.1:45422796-45434535 GCA_028534135.1 Potos flavus
GGTCTGAGGGAGGAGGGGGCTGGGGGCCCGGACTCCCGGCTCTGAGGGAGGAGGGGCTGGGGGCCCGGACTCCCGGCTCTGAGGGAGGAGGGGCTGAGGGTCAGGACTCCCGGGTCTGAGGGAGGAGGGGCTGAGGGTCAGGACTCCTGGGTCTGAGGGAGGAGGGGGCTGGGGGCCCGGACTCCCGGCTCTGAGGGAAGAGGGGCTGAGGGTCAGGACTCCCGGGTCTGAGCGAGGAGGGGGCTGGGGGCCTGGACTCCCGGCTCTGAGGGAGGAGGGGCTGAGGGTCAGGACTCCTGGGTCTGAGGGAGGAGGGGCTGGGGGCCTGGACTCCCGGGTCTGAGGGAGGAGAGGCTGGGGGTCTGGGTCCTGAGGAAGGGAGTCAAGGGGGCCCAGACCTTGGATTCCCCATGGCTGGGACCCCACGATTGGGGTGGGGTTCTGATGGAGGGAGAAAGTGGAGATGCTCTGGGAGGGGTGAGTATGGGTTAGGGGTGCTCTTCAGGTCCCCAGTGGGGAAGAGGACCCTCAGCTAACTCCCGACCCCTTCCTTCCCAGGGCAAATTCATCCGCATCAACTTCGACGTGGCCGGGTACATCGTGGGTGCCAACATCGAGACCTGTATCCTCACACGGCCCCGGGGGGCACCTGGTGGCCGAGGAGGGTGGCCCTTGGGATCTCACTGCTTCCAGGAAACAGGTGTTCACACACACGGGGAAGCCTGGCTTCCTGGTGTTCAGAAGCCGTGCCTCAGTTTCCCCCTCTGTGGAAGGGAAAGGAACCTCGGGAAGGCATAGATGCACCCCCTCCCCTCAGGTGGAGGGGGGAGGGCAGGACAGCTGTGGCCTTGCAGTGGGGCAACTGTGGCCACCACAGAGAGGGGACACACGGCACAGGCAGCAGAGGGAGCAGGCGTGTGGGGCCGAGCGTGGGGGAGACCAGGGCCAGCTTCCAGAGTCCTCTCCCCATGGAGTCACACGGGCTGGGCCACGAGACGTGACAACACGTGTGAGGTGTTGGCCACCAGGGACGCTCGCCGGCAACTCCGTCAGCGCCACGGGGTTTCTCTTGGGGGCCGGTTGCGTCGGTGCCCTCGGCGGGGCCCGTACCAAAATTCCGGACTCTCCGAGGGAAAGCAGGGGTTCAGCAGGAACCACATTCGCACCAGCAGCTTAGGCACGGGGAGCCCCTCCCGGGGGTCAGGGAGCGCTGGGAACCCTCCCGAAATCCAGCTTCCCAGACGCCAGCCCCGGGCAGCCGTGGGAGCAGGCCCGGCCCGCCTCAGACCGGTGGTGTCAGCCCTGCTCTGTGCGGACAACACGCAAGCTCAGTAGGGATTTATTTTTTA
This sequence comes from Potos flavus, assembly GCA_028534135.1. Classification (NCBI taxonomy): domain Eukaryota; kingdom Metazoa; phylum Chordata; class Mammalia; order Carnivora; family Procyonidae; genus Potos; species Potos flavus. The sequence continues at coordinate 45,424,146 of CM052888.1, forward strand.
AGATTGCGTTTGAGAGAGAGAGAGAGAGAGAGAGCACGTGTGAGCACACAAGTGCGGGAAGGGGCAGGGGAAGAGGGAGAAGCAGGCTCTCTACTGAGCAAGGAGCCCGATGCAGGGCTCGATCCCAGGACCCCGGAATCAGGGCCCCAGTCGAAGGCTGATGCTTAACCGACTGAGCCACCCAGGCGCCCCTCAGCTCAGTAGGATTTTAAAAGATAAAGCACCGGAGCTCCAGGAGTTCAGAATATAAGAGAGTGGGCAAAGAAATCACACCGACGCGGGTTCGAATTCCAGCTATGCCACTTGGAGGCCAAGGGACCTTCGGCACGTTATTTGAGCTCTCTGTGCCTCTGTTTCCCCCTCCTCGGAAGAGGGAGGCTCATAGAACCCGCCCTCGGAGGACTAGAGGGCAACGGGAGTCAAATTCTTCCCGCGGCGCCTGCCACGTAGCGAGCATTCCAGAATGAGCCTCCGTCCTAAGGAGTTCACGATGGGAATAAATTCACAATGTCCTTATCGATGTTAATAATCTCGGTGGCTAATTAGCAATTGTCACCTCAGCTGTATTAACAGTCAACCACATGCCCCTCCGCAGAGGTGTCAGAGAAGCTCGGAGTCTTCTGCAGTCTGGGAGAAGGCTGGGAAGCAGATGTGGGGTGTAAGGGTTTTCGGAGGAGGCCTTAGCAAATAAGGAAACGGACGTCTCCCATTTCCTGAGAGTTTGCTCCGCACCTAGTGCTGTCCTAAGAGCTCTCCCTGTGTGCTCCCAGTTCCTCGTCCCCGGACCCCTCGTCAGCCCGTTTAACAGAAGAGGAAACCGAGGCTCGGGGGCTGTGCTTCCCCCCACCCCGCCCCGCCTGCGGGGACACCCCCCCAGGTGCTCCCCACCTTGCCCGAGCGAGTTAGCGACCCAGGGCTGTCGGTCTTGGCTTGCAGATCTTGGAGCCTCCCCGAGGTAGGTCCCGCTTTACAAATGTTACACCAAACGGACGCTGTGTGGTCCGTGAGTGGGGGGCACGGAGGGTCCAGCAAGTTAGCAGGTGTTTTATTATTTTACTTTAAGGTGGCTTGCCCATTCTCAGAGTGTAAACGTGCCATGTGACTTTCCTGGAAGGGAGGAGCCGATAGCCCCACTGTCCATATAGGGAAACTGAGGCCGGCCGGGGAACAATGGCCAGAGATGTTCTTTGCCGGGGTTGGCGACCAGGCAGGCACGGCTCTGGGTGTTTGACTCAGTGATGCATCTACCCTCACAGCAGCTCATTCACGGGGGTTATATTGAGCCTCTTGCTCATGTAAGGAAACTGAGGCACACGTGCTCAAGTGACATGCCCAAGGCCTGGGCTGTGAACAACTCCACGGCTTCACAGGGTAGGGGGGGCGGCAGCACAGGCCGAGGGGGCTGGATGGGATCCCCTTGCTGTCCCTCACCTGCGGGACCTTGACTCCGGGCTGCCCAGACCTGCTGGAGAAGTCGCGGGCCATCCGCCAGGCCAAGGACGAGTGCAGCTTCCACATCTTCTACCAGCTGCTGGGAGGCGCAGGGGAGCAGCTCAAAGGTCAGTGCCGCGGCTCACGGGGAGTGAGGGGGGCAAGGGGAGCCCCACGTGGGCCTCTGGTGTCCCTGGGCCCCAGGAGGAGGAACTGGGAGGCAGGCAGTAGGATTTGCAAGCACCTGCTCTAGGTCAGGCTTCCGCTGGGCGGTGGGTTCGGGCGCCTCCCCCGGAGCCCGCTGCCCCGGGTTTCTGCCGCGTCGGGACCTTGACTTCCTTGGGACCTTGACACCTTGACGTTGTGACTTTGACCGAGGAGAGAACCCCGCGGCCCCTGCCCCTCGGCGCCGGCCGCCCTCGCCCCCACGCTGCTGACCGACCCTGCGGCTCTCTGCTCCCAGCTTCCCCCCGGGTCTCGCCCACCCCGATGCTGCTCACATCCCTTCTCTTCTGAAACCGCAGGGCCTCTGCTTACTCCGAACCTGTGACGCCACGACGCCAGCTCCCGCCGCAGCCCCTGCTGCCTCGCGGTCCTGGCGGTCCTGGCGGTCCTGGTTCGTGTGGCTTCGCGGCACCTGCGGCCTCCCCATGCCCTTTCTTCCGCCCCCTGCCTGAGCGTCCTCCTGTCCCCTCATTGCTCCTCCCATCCTCTGGCTGAAGAAAGTCCAGGGCTCTCCTTGGAGCAGTCCCCTGCTGCCGCCAGGCCCCTTCCCCAATAGCCTTGGCTGTCCCCCCACCCCTCCTTACCCAGGCTGCGGGACCCACATGCCTTCTGCCGCCAGCCCTGCTGTCCCATGGCTTCTGCGAGCTCGGGCACCCGCAGCCCCATTGCTGCTGCAGCTCCTGCCTGCTCTGGGCAGTTCCAGGACTTGACAATCTCTGTGGAAGGAGGGAGGACGAAAGGGTCCCATGAGGGCTAAGCACCCCCTCCCCACCCGGCCCTTCCCATCAAACTGTAAGGAGAGGATTCTCACTCATTTGACAGAGGAAGAGACCGAGGTCCCCAGTGGGGAGAGTGAACGCTTGCCCCTGGGGTGGCCATCAGGATGTGAGTCTGACTCCACAGCTTGCCCTTGACCTTGGCCTCCACTCATTACCCCCCTGCAGCTGACCTCCTCCTGGAGCCTTGCTCCAACTACCGCTTCCTGACCAACGGGCCGTCCTCCTCTCCCGGCCAGGAGCGGGAGCTCTTCCACGAGACGCTGGAGTCCCTGAAGGTCCTGGGATTCACCCCGGACGAAATCACATGTGAGTGTTCCCTGAGCCCCCACGAATGGTGGGGCTTGGGCAGCGCGTGGGCAGGCGGCGAACCCGGACTTGCGTTCCTCAGTTGGGAAAAGATACAGGGACGGGAGGAGGGAGGAGGTACAGCTTTAAGGAGGGGATCGGGAAGGGGACACAGAGACAGTGACCTCAGAGCCAAGGCCTGAGGAGCTGAGAGGGTGAGCATGGGTGCTAGCAGGGTATTACCCCCCAAAATAGAACAGTGGGTCATTTTACCAGCAAAATGGATTTATTCGGGAAGAGTGGAGAATTGTAATTTGGGACAAGCAAGGTACGACAGGAATCCAGCAAGAGACGGGAGTTTTATCCTATGGAGAAGAGAAGGAGGCCGAAAGAGGTCATTTTGAACGAAAGTCCTTTGGAGAAAAGCAGGAGTTTCGGGTGTTGATTTCTCTGGCTGAGCTGCTGGGGCTGCCGATTTCTTGTAGGAGATAACAATGTACGTCTTTTCCTGTTGGGGCCTGTCACTGAGGATTCTTTCCTGTTGAGGTTTCTTCTGTCGCTGTCTATACTTGACGTTGAGTAGTGTGGCTCCCTCCTCCCAGCCTCTCCTTCTAGCCTCCCGAGTCGGTTTTCGTGAGGTTTCCCGTACTAATATTCAGAGAGAGAGAGAAGAGCCTTCTAGGCTAAGAGGACTGCCTGTGCAAAGGCCCTGGGGCAGGAAAGGCATGGCTTGGTTTGATGAATCCACTTCTAGCCTGAGGGGCTGGGACTTTGTCCTGGGGGCACCGGGGAGCCATGGGAGAGCTGGGAGCGGGGCAGAGGCCCCTCTGAGCTGTCAGGAGGACGCGTTGGAGGCCCCGAGGTGGCTGAAACAAAAGTGTGGGGAAGACTCTGACCGCGGCCCTGGTTGGTCTGCGCTGGGTGATACTGGAGTGAAATACTCAGCTCATTACCCATGTGGCGATGCTTTGCCCCCCACCGGTTTTCACCAGATCGCGTGTTTTGACAGTAGTTCGGCGGAAGTCCTGTATTTATTTGCTCGGGCCGCTGTAACAGAGCGCGGTAGGCCGAGTGCCTTCAGCAGCAGAAATGAATCGTCTCCCAGTTCCGGAGGCCAGAATGCCAAGGTCCGGGTGTTGGCAGGGTTGCTCGGTCCTGGGAGAATCTCTCCGTCCCCTGCAGGGGCTCCCCTACTCCACTGTGATCTCTTCTTGACTTAAAGAATTCCATCTGCAATGACCCAATACCCAAAGGAGGCCACACTCTGAGAGGGCTTGGGGATTAGGACGTCATCACACTCGTTCTGGGGGGGAGAGGGTACGATTCGACCCATAACAAGTACATGTAGGTGGACCCCCGTCTTTTTGCAACCGCCTGACTCTTTCACTGTTTGGATGAACTTGGAGTCCCTGGAGAAAGACCCCGATGTCTCGGGCCGAGTAACATGGCTGGGTTTCTCTCTCCTCCAGTCTCTGGCACCGCGGGAGGCTCTGGGAGCTATTGTTGGCTCCAGGGCCAACTGGGAGGGCTGGGGCTCAAGCGAGCGCCAGCTTGGCTGTCTCCCCGGGCTGCAAACAGGCCGGCCTTCTTGGGCGTATTGACATAGGGTCCCAGACCTCCCCTGCTGGATTTCCCAACCGCGGTTGCAACACTTCTCCGCCTGGGAGTCTCTGCTCTTCTCCCGGGGCCGCTGGCGAACAAATCCAGATGGCGGTCACAGTGGGGGCCTGGCCTCCTGACACGGGTTACCTCAAGTGACCCTCCCTGTGGCTGCCCCGCTGCATAGCCGATTTTTGCAATTCTGAAACAAAACTTTGGAAGTGACATATGTGTGTGGTGACATAATCTGGATGTGCCAAAGGTCGTAGTGTGGAAACCGGGTCTCCTGCTGGGCCCCGAGCCCTGCTTTCCCCCGGCTTCCTGCACATCCTTCCAGAAATATTTTAGACATCTAAGAAAGGATACACATTATTTTTCTCCTCCCTTCCTTCCTTCCTTCCTTCCTTCCTTCCTTCCTTCCTTCCTTCCTTCCTTCCTTCCTTCCTCTCTCCCTTTCCTTCCTCCCTTTCCTTCCTTCCTTCCTTCCTCCGTTCCTCCCTTCCTTCCTCCCTTCCTTTTTCTTTTCTTTTCTTCCTTCCTTCTCTCCTTCCTTCATTCTTTGTCAGAGAGAGAGAACACAAGCAGGGGGAGCAGCAGAGGGAGAGGGAGAAGCAGACTCCCCACTGAGCAGGGAGCCTGACGTGGGACTCGATCCCAGGACCCTGAGATCATGACCTGAGCCAAAGGCAGCCGCTTAACTGAATGAGCCACCCAGGTGCCCCCCCCCCATTATTTTTCTATAAAATGAGGCATTCCGTAGTCCCAGGGCAGATGTTCAGCCATACCGGTAATAAAAATGGTAAGATTTTTCTCTGCTGAATTTAAAAGTTTCCCCCACAGGGGCACCTGGGTGGCTCAGTCGGTAAAGTGTCTGACTCTTGATTTTGGCTCAGGTCTTGATCTCAGGATTGTGAGTTCAAGCCCTGAGGTGGGCTCCACACTTAAAAAAAAAAAAAAAAAAAAAAGATCCCCCGAAGTTGTTGCTCTAAGTGAACCTCATCTCCCTGACCTTCCTCCCAGGACCATCCCAGATAGAGCAACAAACAGTTGAAAAACCACGTGGCACACCGGGGAGGGGGAGGTAGCGTTGGGGTTAACTCAGCTCATCACCCTTGGGCTAGCGTGCTTTGAGCCCTGCTTTGTCAGCAGACAGTATATTTTGGCGATAATTCCGGTTTTGTATGTAGATTTCAGGGTGTGGGGGGGGGAGGGCTGCATAAGATTTCATTGTTTAAATGGCCTGTGATTCTTTTTTTTTTTTATTTGACAGAGAGGAGAGAGAGCACAAATAGGCAGGAGGCAGGCAGAGGGAGAGGGGGAAGCAGGCTCCCTGCGGAGCAAGGAGCCCGATGCGGGACTCGATCCCAGGACCCTGGGATCATGACCTGAGCCGAAGGCAGCCGCTTAACCAACTGAGCCACCCAGGCGTCCCAAGAATATTCTTATAAGGAATTCTCTGTTCTCTTGTGTCAGGAGAACCACAGGATCAGTTCTTAGAAGAGAAATGCAGGGTCTAAGGAGGGGCGCGCCGTTTGATTTTAATCCGGCTTCAATGTGACAGCGGTATCGAGCTCGAATTCGCACATTCTCTCACCTGGTGACAGCGTACCAGGCAGGGGTTTTCCGTCTTTTCACGAAATCGGGCACCCATTCTCCCCCCACCCCTCACACTGAAAAGTCTAGAACCTTTTCAGTGGCCCAAGAGGATAGCTTGCACCCTTTTGGCGTCTGTCAGCTGCCGGTTTCCACCGCCAGCATCTGGCAACCGCTCCTGGGCTTCCTGTCCCTGCGGGTTTGCCCATCCTGGCCCTTTCATGTAAATGGGATCATACAATCCTGCGGCCCTTGTGGCTGGCTGCTCTTACTCCCCGAGATGGTTTCAGGTTCATCCACAGGGCGCAGCCTGTGTCAGTGTTTCGTTCCTGGTTATTGCTGAATAGTTTTGACTTCTAGTTTTTATTATGGGCACCAGATCCGATAATCAGTCGCCCACCTGTGGCTTCTTGGGTTTTGCCTCCAACTCCCCATCTCCCACCCCCAGGGCTCCGAATGTTTTTTAATTTGTAGAGAATCCACTTCATCACCGTCCAGAAGGTGGCGCTAGTCTCCATTGCCACCCGCCCTGTCCCCGGAGCGCTGTTTCCCTCCATGCAAGCCCCCAACCACTGCGTAAGCTTTCTGGCTTTTGCTGGTGTGGTAGGTAGATGGGGTCTCATGGTTTTATTTGGTGTTTTACTTACAAGGAGTGGAGCCAGCCACCTTTTTTTTTTTTTTAAAGATTTTACTTACCATTTATTTGGGAGAGAGAGAGAGCTAGAGAGCAAGCAGGGGGAGGAACAGAGGAAGGGGGACAAGCAGACTCCACGCTGAGCGGGGAGCCCCACGCAGGGTTTGATCTCCCGACCCTGAGATCATGACCTGAGCGAAACCAAGAGTCGGACGCTTAGCTGACTGAGCCAGCCACGTGTCCCGCGGTCACCTTTTCATAGACTCTTTTTGACAAAAGAGGAGACAGAGGTCCAGGGAGATGGGGTGTCCGCCCTACGACTCACCCCAGTTGACAAGGAGCCGATGGAACTGGTCTGACTTCAAAGCCAGCCCATGATCTGTCTTTAGAGAGGCAGGTGGGCACCTCTGGGAAGCTTTCCAGACCATCTCTGGGAAGGTGGTCGCCAGTGGGAAGGTGAGCGCAGAGAGCACTGGGGACCAGTCCAAGCAGGACCTGCACCCTCCTCCCCACTTCCCGTCTTCACCGGTGCTGGCGCCGTGAATGCCGCTCCGAGAGGCTGAGCAGGGAGCCCGGCACCTGGGGAGACGTGCGCTCGCCCCGGGGAGCAGGACTCGGCCTCACCAGCCCCACGCCCCTGCCTCTGCAGGCCTGGGCTTGCTCGCAATCGGCTGGTGTGAAGTCACCCAAAAGTGCTAACTGCCGACTTCTCGGATGTCAGATTCGCCTGGGTGCTTAGCGCCGATGCAAGGTCCTAAGCCAACTGTTGGAGGTGTTTCAAAGGCCGCTGGGGGGACTTGAGTCTGGGCTGGGTCTGAGCGGAGGTTAAGGGATGAATGATCATTCGGTTTGTTAGGTGATGCTGCTGCTGTGGGTCCATAAGGAGATGTCTTTGTGTATTTATCTTCTCGGAGGTGCCCTGCTGTTCCCTTGGGAACCCCCAGGACTGCCAGGGCTCTGGGCTGCCCCCGTCCACCCTTTCCTCCCGACCCCAGATGGGCAGGACCAGAGATCTCTGTGCCCAGCCCTTCTCACTGCCCAGCCAGGGAAACTGAGGCCCAGGAGGTCACCCGGCTTGTCCGAGGTCACACAGCAAACTCCCATATACAGTAATGTATGTATCCCCCCATTAAATAACTCCAGACGTCTGCGGGCACTGGGTGGGATTCACACTGACCAAGATAGGACCAGCCCCTGACCTGCGGAATGCTCACACCCGGAAGCATCGAATCACACACATGGATTAAAGCTGAACCGGTGGGAGGGTGACCAGTGGAAGGTGCATGGAGCAGGGACCGTGTGTCCCAGCATTCCAGCACGGCCTAGGGAGGGCCCCCTGGAGGAGGTGGCCCTTGCCTGAGCACTGACGGGTCTGGCAGGAGCTAACCAGCCCTAGATGGTGCTGGTGGCATCTAGGCGGAGGGAACTACCAAGGTAAAGGCCTGGTGGCAAGAACAGTGTTGGAGAAGCTAATGGGGGGCAGCTGGGGTGGCTGGTTGGAGTAAGTGAGGGCACCCTGGGGCCCTAGGGGCTGGGAGGGTCTGGGTCCCCAAGACCCTGATAAGGGCTCAAATTGAATCCCAGAAGTACTGGGGACCAGGGAAGGAATTCTTCCCTGGGAACAGGCAAGCTCAAGTTCATTCATGTAAACATTTATAGAGCGCCTACTGTATGCAGAGCACACGGGCAGCAGATGAGTAAGGAACAGATACTTTCCACAGGGAGTTATGATCTCAGTGGGAATGGAAAAAAATTAATATTTGTTGCATACTCCGCCATGCCCTGCAAATTATACCAAAACCTGGTTTTGGGGGTTTTCTTTTTTTTACTTCTTTTTATTATCATTGAATGTCAGGTTCGTTTCAGGTATGCAACGTATGGATTTGACAATTCTGTTCATTAGTCAGTGCTTATCCCAAGTGTAGTCACCTTTTTTTTTTTTTGTCCTTTGAGAGAGAATCCACGTACCGTAAAATTCACCATTGTCAAGTGCACAGTGCGGCCGTTTGTGGCGAATGAACAATTGCACTAATTCTAGACACCAAGTCCTTTCTTAACAGCCATTTTTTTTTCTGGACAAGATCTGACATTTCAACAAGTGTGAAACTCAAAAAGAATATGATCAGTAATATATAATCAGCTCCCAGGCCCGGGCTCCCTCTGTCCATCGTTTCCTTCAGGAAACGTGTCCTTCAGGGCAAGGTGTCTTGGAGCCCTAAGGCCAGTGACCCTCCTGTTTTCAGGATGTTCAAAGAACCTTTTTATTGGGAATAATTTCAGATTTACAGAAAAGCTGCAAAAAGGGTACGAAACATTGCTACGCTCTTCTCGAAGATTCCCCGGGTGCTAACATCTTGCCACATTTGCTTCTCGTCTGTCCTTCTAATTATTTATTCTGAGCAGTTTGAGAACAGGGGTGTGGACTGGCGAGCCGAGGGCGGGTGATGGTCCGGCAAGGCGGAAGGAATGAGAGCCGAGCCAGGGACAAAGGCACAGGTGTACTGGGGGAACTGCCGTGCGGGAGACTTCTGCACAGTGAGACTCTCCTTTACCCTTTGTATTAGCTTCCCGTGACCGGTCACAAACAACCACAAACGCAGTGGTTTAAATCAACACCCGATGATTCTCTTACAATGCTGGAGGTCAGGAGTCCAACATCATCAGTCTCACGGGCAGGGTTGGTTCCTTCCGGAGGCTCAAGGGGAGAATCCGTTTTCTTGTCTCCTCTGGCTTAGAAGCACATCCCTCTAACCTCTGCTCACGTGGCCTTCTCCCTCGGCTTCCCTCTGATAAGGACCCTGCAGCTAGAGCCCGCGTGGGTAATCCAGGGTTCATCTGCCATCTCAGCATTCCCAATCACATCCGTGAAGTCCATTTTGCTCTGCCAGGTAACATTCCCAGCCTCCGGGAATGTGGACCTCCCTGGGGGGGGGCTGTTGTGCAGCCTACTACCCTTCGGAGTCTGTCAGGGCATTTTTTTTAAGTAGGCTCCACCCCCAGCGCGGAGGCGGGGCTCGAACCCACCACAGTGGGATCCCAAGAGTCCCAAGCTCAACTGACTGAGCCACCCAGGCGCCCCCGTCTGCATTTTTTTTTTTTTCCTGTCTGCATATTTTTAAAGAACATTCTCTTACGCAGCCACAGGACCATACCATCGTCGGGAGCCGAGCACTGGGACAATTAGCATTACCATCTCATTCGCAGACCATATTGTCCCAGTAATGTCCCTTATAACATGCAAAAGTGTTTTTCTACAGGCTTTATGCCAGTTTTCCTAACAATGTCCTTTAGAGCAAAAAAGTTTTTGTAAGTGACACACACGGGCGCACGCACATACACATGCACGCATGCGTGCGCGTGCACACGCATTTCCCCGGGGTCGGGAGCCCTCGTACCCAGCACGTTGCCTGGAACTATTCTTTCCTTATCGTTGGTGACCTTGACACTTTTGAAGATTACAGACCAGTTGTTTTGTCTCAACTTGAGTGTGTTTCCTTGCGGTTGGATTCAGGTTACGCATTTTTGGCAGGAGTCTCCCAGGAGCGTGCTCCGCCCTCCCCATCCCCCAGCCCTTTTCTCTAAGTAAACAGTGTAGGAGCGGAGACACCAAAAATGTGCCCAGAGCCTATGCGTCCGGTTCGGGGGCTTTCTGCAAGTGAAACCCCTGTATAACCAGCATCTAGGAGCCCCCTCGTGCGCCTTCCCATCACCAGAACTGCCTGCCCCCCCCGCCCCCCCCCCCCGCCCCAGTGTGATCATTATTCTGGCATCTAACAGCATCCAGTTGTTTCACTTGTTCCTGAATTTTGTTACAAATTCAGCACATGTGCTTTCGTGTCTGTTT
>CM052888.1:45434635-45474301 GCA_028534135.1 Potos flavus
GGGGCTGGGCTGCTGAGGGGCCGGCTCCACAGGTGCATCCACTTTGTGAAAACTCGAGCCTGACCGGTGTGATTTGCGTGCTTTTCTGTATGTGGGGTATACGTACGCATTTACATTCGAATTTCATGCTGGAAGAGGGAGGAAAGAGAAGCACCACCATTAAGGATTCAGACCCTGGATTTGCCCCTCAGCTCTGCTGCTGACGAACTGGGCAATCTCCAGCAAATTGGCTCCCAGAATGTGCCTCGATTTCCCCATCTGTGAAGGGGTTTTACTCCATTCCAGACCTGTAAAATGTTACCGTAGGATCTGCCTCCCTTGGTTGGTAGGAAGGTTAAACGAGTTCATTTGTTAAGTGTTCGGAACAGGACCTGGCATGGAGTGAGTGAAAATAAGTCCGTGTCCGTCTGAACCTGTAAGTTGCGACAATTGTTCTGGAAGGCAGCGTCGGTGGGGTGGCTGGGCACTGGCGCCCATCTGTAGCGTCCCCTCGAGAGCCGCAGATATAGACCCAGCCTGAGGTAGCCGTGTACACGGGCCACTCACCTGCCAAGTGCCGCTTTGCTGTCGGAGATGACAGAGTTCTGAGGTGATGCCCATATCTTGATAAAATTCTGAGCCAAGCACAGTCTTTCCTCAGATTTCACAGTGGTTACCCTCCTGAAAAAGCCGCTGTGTAATTTTTTTTAAAAGATTTTATTTACTTATTTGAGAGAGAGAGATTGAGCGGGGGTTGGGGGGAGAATCCCAATCAGACTCCGCGCTGAGTGCGGAGCCCAACGCGGGGCTCAATCTCATGACCCTGAGCTCAGGACCTGAGCCACAACGAGGAGTCGGAGGCTTAACTGACTGAGCCAGCCAGGCGTCCCCCAAAATCCACTGTGTATTAAAACCAAACACAAAACTCTTGTGTTTATACATAAAACAGTTGGGATTCGACTCAGATAATTACAAGCCATTATTTCACGGACGCAGATGTCCAGTGGGACATTTGGGGGTCACCCAGGGTGTGGGCAATTCTTTGTGGTGCGGAGGGGCCTCCCTCTTCATCTGGGTCCCAACCTGAGGCGGCCCTGTGATATCCAGAAACACCCCTGAAACTGCCCGCTGGCCTCCATTGTTACACCAACCCACCCCTGGGAGTTCCTGAGATGTACTCTAGGGGGCAGCACTGCCCATTCACGAACAAGCACAGTTCGCCCTCTTCCGTGGTGTCTGCATTTGCGACTTTGCCTACGCTCTAAATTTATCCATAACCCCCCAAAGCAGCACTCCTGGTGCTTTTGTGATCATCGTGTCACTCAAGGGTGGAAAATTGGAGCGGTCCAGCACATACGCAGCTGAGTTTCAGCAAAGCGGTGTTCTTCCTTCTTGTCTCAGCTCATACCGTAACCCAGTGGCCTTGTCTCCTTTACGCCTGCTACTGAGTGCCACGTTTTTCACGTTTTTTTGTGCTTTTCTTATTGATGGCTTCACCGTCTAAAATGCCCCCCAAGCTTTGTGCTTAATGCTGGCTAGCATTCCCAAGTGCAAGAAGGCTGTAGTGTGTCGCACAGAGAAAACACGTAAATCCTTCAGGATCCGGTTAGAGAGCTGTTGGCCATGAGCTCAACGTTAATGAAGCAACGTTATGTATTAGATAAGGTGTCTTTGAACAGAAGCACATATAAAACAAGGTGACGTAGTGATCAGCTGAGGAAAATGTGACCAGAGGCTCACAGGAACAAAACCCCATATTTCCCGTAAGCACATTCGATTGTTTTTGGTAATTCGTGTTTGCAGGCACTACAAAGAACGTAACTTGGCAAATAAGGAGAATCGACTGTGTATATTCGCCTTTTTAAAATGTAGACAGTGGTATGCTGTCTGTACCATTCATTCGGCACCTCTCGTCTCTCACTTGCTATTTTAGAAATCTTTTCCTATTTAGGGCACCTGGCTGGCTCAGTCGGTAGAGCGTGCGATTCTTGATCTTGGGGTTGTGAGTTCGAGCCCCACGTTGGATGGAGGGATTACGTAAAAATAAAATCTTAAAGAAAGGAAATCTTTCCACATTGCCCAAGACTTTCTTCGTTCATTTCCACATGTCCTTTTAAATCTTCTTATAAAATGGACTTGAGCAGACACCAAATAGCACTAAAACAAACCTCGAATACAAAATATAGAATTCACATATCTGTTCTTGTGTTTTAAGACCCACCCAGTGTCACAGATGGATTTTAAGCTGAGGGACGGTGGTGTAATTTGACATAGAGTTGGGTTTTTTTTTTTTAATTTTATTTAAAATATTGGGACAATGAAAAAAAGATTTTATTTATTTATTTGAGAGGGAGAGAGAGAGCGCGCGTGCACACAAGCAGGGGGAAGGGGCAGAGAGAGAGAGAGACTCTCAAGTGAACGCCATGCTGAGGGTAGAGCCCAACGCGGGGCTCGATCCCATGGACCCCAAGATCATGACCTGCGCCGAAGTCAAGAGTCCAACCTTTAACCACCCAGGTGCCTCTGGTGTAGAGTTTTTAAGCTAGATTTCTAAGGGGGCTAGTTAGGACCACACCTCAGGGTCTGGAGCCCCACGAGATTGTTCTCTCTCTCTCTGCCCCTCAGCCATGCTGCGGATGGTCTCGGCTGTTCTCCAGTTTGGCAACATCGTCCTGAAGAGAGAACGGAACAACGACCAAGCCTCCATGCCTGACAACACAGGTACTCCACCGGCCCTCAGCCCACCCACCTGACCCAGCATTCCCCGTTCCCCTGGACAGAGCATCCTCTCTACTCCCTGTTCCCCAGCCCGGCACGCCAGGCTGTGCTGGTCCTTTACCAAAATGTCATCTCTCCCTCTGTCCTGATTCTAAAAGCTGTCCTCTCTGCCAAAGGTTTGAACAACGCCAACGTGTCAAAGATCCCCCGTCATCCCAGCCCCTCTGGGGAAACCGCCATTAGCATTGGGCTTATAATTTCCTGGCTGCTGTGCTCGCCATAATATATATACTTTTTTTGCTTTTCAAAAGCAGAATTACAGTTGATACTCCTTTTTTATCCAACGGAAATAGCTCTGCTTCTTTATGATCATAAAATAATACACGCTGGATAGGGGGGAAGAAATCTGTCAATACAGAAAAGTGTAAAAGCAGGGAAATGACCCACAATCATACTCCTGAGAGGTAATTAGTGCAACATTTTGGGGTATTTCTCTCTGGGCTTCGTTCTCTGTCCATATCCGTACAGAAATAATTGTTGGAGAAATGGAATCATGCTTTGCACCCTTTCCCCCTCAAGACAGTAAGAGCCTTCCGTCCCGATTATAAAATCCTATGGGCTCATTTTCCAAAGCTGTCATATTTTCTGTCCACAGAAAATATGAGAAAGGGGCCCCTCCCCCCATGATCAGTGGTCTTCCCTGTGGCACTCGCGGGCTCTGTTCACACGCCCAGCAAGTGCGCCGTGCACGCTCATTCATTCATTCGTCTGATCTGCAAAATTGGGGTCAGAACCTTGTAGACCATTTTGAAGTGTGCTTTTCTTCCCTTAATGCCCTGAGGGTAACATTTCCGGGTTATTAACTAGAATCCTACTGGGGTTTCTTCCTCTGGGGTCTGTGGGTAGAACCGTATGTCAGCGTAATTAATCTCCTGGGAAATGCTGGGTGTTTCACTCTCTGCATTTGCAAGCATTCATTGGAGAAGGAGTCCAGGGGCCAGAGGACACAGTGGAGGCTTTAGAAGCCTACAGAACATTCCTGTGACTCGCAGCATAGCGCCCCATTACATGTTCCCTGCTGTTCTCCAGGCCACTGTTAGAGTTCTTAAATACTTTCCGTATCATGCAAAGTCACCATAGAAGAATTAGAAACTGCAACTGCACCAAAAGAACCAAAAAAAAAAAAAAAAAAGGAGAAATGCAAATGCTCATCAGCTCACCTGTCAGAAATAATCACTGTTTATTTAATTTGGTGTTTTTCCTTCTAGATGTGTTCTTTTCCTTTCCCTTTTCTGCTGGAGCTGAGCATTTGTAGTAACCGTTTTCCCATTATAGAAGTGACAGAAGCTAGAAAACCTTTCTTAATTACCATTTTTTATGCATTTTTTCCCTACAAAAATAGGGAAGAGCAAGTTGCTTTTAAATATTTATTTATTGGCCACTTCCATGGGTTTTTATTCTGATAGCTTTCCCCCCAATATTTCATTAGCAAATCTCCAAGCATACAGAGAAGTGGAAAGAATTTTATAGCAAACTCCCAGATATCCACCACCTACGTCCTACCATTAACATTTTACTGCACTCCGGTTTATTGCATATCTTTCCATACATCGGTCGTCCATCCTGTGGTCTGGTGCATTTCAAAGTTGCAGATTTATGTGCCTTTCAGAGTATACATGAGTAATTCACATGTGCACTCATCAGCTCGCATGTGCGTATCACTTACTGGTGTCCAGTATTTGCTTACTCTTTGGCGTGGAACATACAAATCATGAAATGCACACATATTAAGTGTACCGTGTAATGAGCGCTAATAATTTTCAGTGACCGCAGAACACATATTCAAATGGAGGATCCCCGACTCCCTAACCAGTGTCCGGTTGCTGAGCATTCAGCCTGTGTCCTGTTTTCCTCCATCATCACCCGGGCTGTGATGAACCTCCTCCTGGTCCAGTCGATGCTCGCCTCTGGGATTACTGATCCCATCTCAGGGTCCCAGAGAGAGAGAATTGTTGGGCCAGAGGACGTCCACATTTTTAGGATTGTAATGCTTCTAGTGGGAGAGGCTGGGCCCCTCGTCTGTTCCACCAGCAGTGGGGGCGACTCCCTCTGCTGTGCTCAGTGGCCACTGCTGCGTCCTGGGGGCGATCAGACCTTTGTGCCTGTCGCCCTCAGCTGCACAGAAGCTCTGCCGCCTCCTGGGACTGGGGGTCACGGACTTCTCCCGCGCCCTGCTCACCCCCCGCATCAAAGTCGGCCGAGACTACGTGCAGAAGGCGCAGACCAAGGAACAGGTGGATGGGGCTGGCGGGGGGGGCAGGTGGGGCGCGGGGAGAGCCAGGCGCCAGGGTCCTGCGCCTTCGAGCTGCATATGCTGGTTTTACTCTCACTCAACAAACTTTGGCTGATTGTTCACTCCATGACCTGCTCTGGTTCTGGTGCTAGGATAAAATTAGTAATGGAACAAAGACCATGCCTTCGTGGAGCTCAGCCGAAGCAGGGAACAGATCATAAAAGAAGATACATAAGCAGTGAGGCCTTCTACGAGGGAGGGGGTTCCTGTGGTCAGGAAGATCCTCTCTGAGGAGGTGATGTTTGAGTTCGGACCTAGATAGTTCAAGGCAGAGGGAACAGCCCTGGGGCTGGAACAGGCTTGGCGAATTGAAAGCATCAAGGAAGTCAGTGAGGCTAGAGAGTGGGGCAGAGGGTGGCAGAAGCTGCAGTCAGAGAGGTTGGGAGGGGACAGATCATGCAGGGTCTTAGGGGCCACAGAAAGGAGGTGAGTTTTATTCAGAGTGCAGCAGGAGTCTGGTGAGAGTTTAAGCCAGGGAGCAACCTGCTTTGGTTTGTCTTTTATAAAGATCCCCTTGTCTACTGCATGGAGAATTGGATCCTGGGTGTACAGGTGGGAACAGGGAGACATAAGGAGGCTGCTGTCATAGTCCAGGAAAGTGATGATGGCGGTGGGACTGGGGAGAAGTGAACCCGTGCTAGAAGTTTTCAGAATCCAGCTTTTGGGCAGAAGCCTCTGTCTGGTCCCAGGCTGGGCCCTTAAACAAAGTACTAGGGTGCAGAAGACATAGTGGGGGACACAGGGGCCAGAGACTGGGGGTCACATGACAGGCCGGGTTCAGCTCTCAGCTGAGGTACTATTGTTAGGCTCCATTTTACAGATGAAGAAACTGAGGCACAGAGAGGTTTAGTCACATACCTGAGGCCACAGAGCTTCTAAGGGGCAGAGCCAGGATTCAAACCCATGTTGTCAGGCTCCAGAGTCCACCTTCTTAACTGTTACGCTGTCGAAATTGGTTCAAGGGATGGGGGCGGGGAGGATGAATGAACTAACGTGCCCCCCCGTACTTCACACGCTGCCCGGCGCATAGTAGGGCTCTGAACTGGTTGGCGTCATCGTTAATGTCACCGTTCTCGAGGAGCTGTGAGGGGGCCCCATCCACACTAGTGTCTCCTTGCTGGGGGTAGGCTGGGGCTGCGGGGGCGGGGCCGCGCCCTCACCATGTGCCCCCCCCTCCCCGCACCCCTGCAGGCTGACTTTGCACTGGAGGCCCTGGCCAAGGCCACCTACGAGCGCCTCTTCCGCTGGCTGGTCCTGCGCCTCAACCGTGCCCTGGACCGCAGTCCCCGCCAGGGCGCCTCCTTCCTGGGCATCCTGGACATCGCCGGCTTTGAGATCTTCCAGGTCTGCACTTGGGACCAGGCTGGGGCTGGGAGGGCTCCGTCAGCCTGGCTCTGTCCCCCTCCTTCTGGTCTCTGTCCCCCTCCCTCTGGGTGTCTGTCCATCCCCCTGTCCCCCCCTCCTGCCTCTGTCCCCTCTCTCACCTGTCCCCTCACCCCCCGCAGCTGAACTCCTTCGAGCAGCTGTGCATCAACTACACCAACGAGAAGCTGCAGCAGCTCTTCAACCACACCATGTTCGTGCTGGAGCAGGAGGAGTACCAGCGCGAGGGCATCCCCTGGACCTTCCTCGACTTCGGCCTCGACCTGCAGCCCTGCATCGACCTCATCGAGCGGCCGGTGAGCCTGAGGGTCCTCCCGCCCCAGGCGCTCCTCCCGCCTCCCCCAGCCACGAGATCCCAGCCCTCGGCCCAGCTCTGGCCCTGCTGGGGCTTCCGGCCTCGAAACTGGTGCGTGACGGCGTCTGCTCTGTAGACACGTGGCCACTAGATGCTTGGGCCCCGGATGTGCCTGCCGTGGGCCCGGCTTGGGCCACTGCGCGTGTCAGCGGCCGGAACTGTAACTCATTCTGGTGTTCGGTTGTATGTCCATGTGCCTCTTCCAAGAGCTGCAAGTTCGCAGTAACCTAAGTGTGCAGCGTGTGGGGATCTGACGCCCTCTTCCCCTCCTGTTGGTGCTCAGGCTAACCCCCCCGGACTCCTGGCCCTGCTGGATGAGGAGTGCTGGTTCCCGAAGGCCACGGACAAGTCCTTTGTAGAGAAGGTGGCCCAGGAGCAAGGAGGCCACCCCAAGTTCCAGCGGCCAAGGAACCTGCGGGACCAGGCTGACTTCAGCGTCCTGCACTACGCGGGCAAGGTAGGGGGCTGGGCTGGCCCTGGGGCCTGTGGGCAGGGGCGGGGACCACTGGGCTGCAGATGCGGGAGAATGCAGAGAGAATGCATGGCCCCCCGATATCTTCTGGAACGAGACACTGGCAGGGGCCAGGGAAGCCCAAGGAGGACTCTGGAAGCCTCAAAGCAAAGCCCTGAATAACTGGGAAGGAGCCAGCCGTGTAAAAATCCCTGGTGAGGGGATCACGGGTGGTGGGAATGGCAGGGGTAATCCTGAGGTAGGAATGAGCTTGCGTGTTTGAGGAACAGTGAAGAGCCCTGTGTGGCTGGGATAGAATGGACAAGGGAGAAGTGACGGTGGTCGAGGTCCTCCAGCTAGGCGGAGGACAGATGAGGGAAGTAGAGGAAGAGGGGCCCTGCTGGCGGAGGGTGCAGTTCCGGGAACAGACACAAGGTGGCACCAACGCTCTCTTATCTGTGGCAATCCCCATGGGCGTAGATGGTCTCAGAGCTTCTGGGAGGTTCCTTGGGAAACTGGGAGAGCTGGTGAAGCTGCAGTCTTACCACCCTCCTCTGCCCGGCTTCACCCAGGTCGACTACAAGGCCAACGAGTGGCTGATGAAAAACATGGACCCTCTGAATGACAATGTCGCAGCCCTGCTCCACCTGAGCACGGACAAGCTAACGGCAGAGATCTGGAAAGATGGTGAGGGCCAGCTTCTCCAGGCCCTGTCCCTGGAGCTCTGTGCATCCCCTTCCCCAGCCCACAGTGTGAATACCTTTGCTCTAGAGGCTAAGTTCTGAACAGGAGTTGGCTGCTTGGATGCAGAACTGAGGTAGGCAGGCCAGACGGCCTCCCGGTAGTGTTTCCAATCAATGACTTACTGGTTGGTTGGTTGCTATCTTAAGCCTCATACTCAGTGACAGAACACACTCCTCCTTAATCAGAAATAAGATGAAGGTGCCCATGGTCAGCACTGCCGGGAAACACGGTTTTAGCGATACTAGCCTTTGCAATCAGACTGGAAAAAGAAATAACTGTACGGCTATTATAAAGGAAGAGAGAAAGTTAGTCATTGTAGATGGCATATGATCCCTAAAAAAGAAAAGATCAAGAGATTTGACTGAAAAAGAATTAATCACCAGAGAACTCAGCAGCATGGTGTTTTTATAGATTAGCCGGCTTTGGGGCTTTGCTTTTTTGGCTCTCACGAAGTTCCTGTCAGGGCCCCCAGGGAAGAAGAAAGGAATGACAGATCACAACGTCATTTGGGAGAGCTTTCCTGCTGCAACAAGGCCCACGTGGGTTTGGCCATCAATCTTTTCGGAATGGCATTCCTGGGAGACACGGGCAGAAAAGCCGAATGTCTTTGGCGTGAACCCTGTAGTTTTCTAAGCCTTGTCTGCTGCTCCCCATCCTTAGAGGAGAGGCGATTTTAACAACCAGCGGAACCAGCAACTTGGTTTCTCCCGATTCGAGGCTTCCAGAATCTGTCAGCTTGCCTTAGCCTTTTTCTTGAAGTGAAAAGCATAGTCGTGAGTGCCAGCCCAGGCAATGAGATGAGAGAACAAAATAAGCAAGACGTATGGTTCTCAAACGAACTCACAGAACAGAGGGGCATGAGGAGCCTCGATACTGGTGAGCTGATTTTAGACAGAGATTTGACCTTGGTGTCACGTGTGGTTTACACACGAGGGACTGACAGTGTTCATGTCCAGCATTAGTCAATATCCAGTAACAGAGGCAGATTCTACTATGAGAATCATCTCCAAACCTGAAAATCCCTCTGCCCCGACACACTCACACTTCTTCAAAATCTGTGTCCCCTTCGAGGACACAGAATGCTCCCCTGCCACTATGATCCCTCATGTGCCCCATCTCATAGGTGCCCAGCCCCCCAGGGGTTCCAAGAGCAAAGTGGAAGCTGGGAAGCCTCTCGAGTCCTGGACTCGAACTTGGCACAGTGTTATTTCCTCCACGATTTTCCTGAACACAGCAAGTCACAGCATCCCAGATTCAATGAGCTGCAAGTCACAGGGAGGGATGGGGATGGTGACCATTTGTGCATCAATCTCTACGACAGCTGTCCTGAGCCCAGAGCCGGGTGCCCAGCATCCTGGTAGCTCAGGGGGGAAGGCAGATGAGGCAGGCTCTCCTCAGAGAGGAAACACAACAAACTGGGTAGGAGTATCGAGCTTCCTGGCAGCCAAGGCAAAAAGGGATACCTAACCAAACAGATAGATTCAACCTCTAGAGATATATTTTTTTTCCCCTTGGCATTAAATTCCCATAAAGGACATTCATCCTTTCAGTCAACTTTGATGTGCTCAGTGGGTAGACACAAAGGTGAACGGGACAGTCCCCCTGGCTTTAGAAGTTCACGGCCAACACTGAAGTTTTCCCTCCCGCTTTGCCTTGTGCTGTTAACTAATAACGCTCTCTTTTTTTTCTGCCACCTTCCTCTCTCTCCTCCCTTCTCTTGCTGTTCCCTTTGCATCTCCCGCCCCCATCTCTCTGCCCCTCCCCTCATCTGTCCTCACTCCCGCCCCCCAAGAACATGGGGGTTTCCAGCAATTCTCTTTCCTTGGCTCCTTTCCACCGTCGCCCCCAGGATCTTCAGGGAGGCGCGGCTCTGCCATTTCTCCGTCAGGGGGTGGGTGTTGCTGTGCGTCGATGGGTGAGATTTGCCGGCCAAGGAGGGTGGGCCTATTGGACGGGGTACCTGACTTCGTACGTCTGTCCCCTCTCCTCTACATGGAGGACTCTCGCCCTTCTCCCCCTTCCTTGGCGCCTCCCTCAGCAGTTTCCAGACTCTACGGAGCAGCACACGCCTTCTAACTAAACTGCATGTAAAAGGACAAGCAATTGCGATAATACCAGCTGGTGTTTACTGAGCACTTACTATGTGCAAAGCCCATTTACAATTACTAACCCCTAGAATCCGCCAAACAACCCAGGGAGGCAGGTGTTAGTACTACTCTCCCCATTATATAGAGGAGGACACAGAAGCCCGGAGAGGTTACGTCACCTGCCCGAGGTCACACAGCCAGTAAGGGACAGAGCTGGGATTTGAACCCAGGACTTTGGGTCCCAGAGCCTCTGCTCTTCTCCGTGCTGTAAGAACTTCATTATCTTTTTGATGACAGCCGGGAGTCTGGCAGTGAGAGGGAGTGTTCAACCTGGGGAGGAAGAGGTGGTAGGTGAGCCCCCCTGTGCACCAGGCCCTGCCCGGAAGTCAGGCTTATCTGCTTAACCCCGACCACCCTCCCCATTGAGGGCTGCAGGACGTCAGAGTCCGGCCCAGCTGCAGAAACCTGGCAGGATTTAGAACAGAATTCGAGATGAAGGAGGAGGTATTTCTCACTAGCTGAAGCGACACCATCAAATGACAAGATCGGGCTGTGCTGGGAAACTGGTTCGGCGAAGGCAGTCTGTCCTCTTTGACACGCTGCACGTAAAAGCCGGGCTTTATTACATTTTTTAGCAGGACATCGTTTTAAGCTCTAAAAATGCCATGGTGCTGCATTCACGATCTCCGGTGCCCTCTCTCTGCCTGTAAAATGGGAGCGATTCAGAGAGGAAGTGCTTGGTAAGCCTGTGCTGTCGTCATTGGCACCTGTGGATAAGGGGCGTGGAGCTGGAGATCGAGTCCTTGAGAAGACGAGAGGTCAGAGGCCAGGGTCCCCCGAGGACTCACCCCGCCTGGGTTCAAATCGTAGAGCTGCATTTTCTAAGCTGTGTGGCCTCAGGTGCTGTCTTCCACCTCTCTGAGCCTCCTTTCTGAGCTTACACATCAGTCCAGGGAGGCTGACAACACCTACCTTATTGGTGTTTCGTACATAAAGCCCCAGGTCCTAGAAATGATAAGACCCTTGAACTTTAACCAAGTTTAACCAGTTCACCTACAACTGACGCCTGACATCCTTCTTCCTCTGCCTCTGTTTCCTCTTCCCATAGTGGAGGGCATCGTGGGGCTGGAGCAGGTGAGCAGCCTTGGGGATGGCCCACCGGGGGGCCGCCCCCGCCGGGGCATGTTCCGAACGGTGGGACAGCTCTACAAGGAGTCCCTGAGCCGCCTCATGGCCACACTCAGCAACACCAACCCCAGCTTCGTCCGCTGTATCGTCCCCAACCATGAGAAGAGGGTGAGTGAGCAGCCTGGGGAGAGGGGGCAACTGCAGCACGGGGTAAAGGCCTGGCCACTGAACTTGGCTGGACCTAGGCTCACCTTGGACTGGCTGTGTGACCTTGAGCAAGTCGCTTTCCCTCCCAGGCTCAGTGCTCTGTTAGGAAAACTCACTCATTCAATTCATGGGACTTAAATTTTATTGGCCACCTACTAAGGGCCAGGTATTGGGGATACTTTCAAGAGAAAAGCACAGCCAACTCCTATTCTCACAGTCTAAGGGGGAGCACAGACATTCAACTGAGCAACCATAATGAATGTCTGGTTGAATTTGTAGGGGTGGTAAGTATCCCCCTAAGGTTTAATCTGGTCCGTGAAGTCAGGGAAGCCTCCCTGGAGGAGGTAGTGATTGAGCTCTGAGGGATAAGTGGTACCCTGAGGAGAGAACAGCTTGTGCAAAGGTCTAGTGGGAGGTTGAGGCATGAAAGGTACAGGGGATAGAATGAAGGCCATTGGGGCTGGGGGTGTCATGTCAGGGTGGGAAGACCATACCTGGCTTCCCAGGCCACCAAAAAGTTTTCTTGTTAGGACATTCAGAGAAATGGGCCCTGGGTGAAAAATGAAATACAACATAAAGTGCCCAAGGCTTCCCCTATCCTCAGAAAACAGGAACTATGGTTCCTGGATGTGTGTGTGTCTGTGTGATGTCTGCAGATAACCATATCCTATCAAATCTAGGACACGTTTATTTCTCACACTTTAGTGTCTCTGAAGTTAGGGGGGTGGCTTGCAATCAATGGCTTGTCAGAGGATAATTGTTAAGAGTTGGTCTTTCTTGACAGTATATAAAGTAACAGCATATTTTGCACTTGATGGAGGCTTATATTTGATGAAATACGGTGCGTAGATTCACCCATTTCTCCAAGGAGCCCTGGTTCTTTTTTGTGAATGGTGCTTAGAGTCTAAGATCTGGGTGTTAAGCGTGCTCAGTGGTGTTAGAGTCTCTCAGCAAACAGTTGTGTATATACACACATAAGGGCATAAACATACACACACACACTTTTTTTCTTAAGTCATCTCTACCTAAACGTGGGGCTCAAACTCACGACCCCAAGATCAAGGGTCATGCGCTTCTCCAACTGCGCCAGCCAGGCACCCCTGTATATACACATTTATATCTATATTGATTTCTATAAATATCGCTACATGTGGAAAACTCTGAGTTCACACCAATATGCCAAGTTCTGTCTCAATATCCCAGAGTTCATTGAAACCTTTTCTTCATGCAGATTTGTAACTCCGTGTGTGTGTGACTGTGAGAAACTTGGATCCTACAAAATACTACACATAAATGTGTTTTCTAAGTCCCCTTTAATGTAATCCATCTCTTGGCCCTCCTGGCACCTCCCCTACTCAAGCCTGCCCAATATTTTTTCAGAGAGTGGGATGGAGGGAAGAAGGAAGAAAACATCGATGTGAGACCATCCTATATATAATTTCTGACTACAGCTCTTTCCAGCTATTTCCTTGGGGCTGTTTGATTGCGAGATAGTCAACTAAGGTGGCTTAAGCAAAAACGAGAATGTATGAACTCACATGATTGAATTCCATGCTGGAGTTCAGTTATAGCTGGATCCAGGTGCGCCAATGGTGATGTCAGGGATCTTTTTCCTTTGCATGGCTCTGTGTTGTCTTCACTCTGAAGAAATCTCATTCTCGCTTTCTTTCTCTTACTCCTCTCAGGATAGCAAGGCAGCTCCCAGTAGCTCCAAACTTTGGTTCTCCTAGTTTAACAACCCTGGAGGAAAAAGTGGGCCTCTTGCCCAGTGTCCTCATTGGTCCAGGATGGGTCTTGTGCCCACCCCTGAATCACACACTGTGATTGGCCAGGCCTGGGTCACATGACCATATGTAGCGCCACTAAGGACTGAGAATTGCAGGGGAGACTTAGTTCTCTCCCACAGTAGTGAAGCCTTATTGCTAAGGAAGGGGGGACACGTATAGTAATAAAGGGAAATTCCCTTTTGCCACAACATAATCTGAGGGTGCAGACTTTTATCTGCTTTTTCATTCTTGAGTCCCCAGTGGCCCGAACAGTGCCTGGCACACAGCAGATATTTAATAAATGTTTAAATATCTTATAAATATAAGATATATATGCTTCAGGGGCCTAGAAAAAGATCAGAATGGTGGTTCTCGTGTTTTAATCCCACTCTCCAGACATTCACATTCTACCCTGGGCTGTGGCCTGGACGTTGGATTTTTGGTTTTTTGGTGTTTTGTTTTTGTTTTTGTTTTTAAAGCTTCGCAGAGGGTGCCAGTGTACAGCCAGGGTTGAGAACTGATCTAGAAGGTTCTGTGAGAAACTGGGGATTGTGGGGCACCTGGGAGGCTCAGTTAAGAGTCCGACTCCTGATTTCAGCTCAGGTCTTGATCTCAGGGTCGTGAGTGCAAGCCTGGCCCATTGGGCTCCATGCTGGGTGTGAAGCCTACTTAAAAAAAAAGAAAGAAAAAGAAAGAAAGAAACTGAGGATTGTGTTGCCCACTCTGGGGGCCTGGACAAGACAAAAGCTCTCTTTTAGAATGCCGAATTTGAATTTTTGTACTGTTTAGATTTTTTTTAGAAGCAATTTAAAATGAAAAAAAGGCAACAGAAGTTAGCTATTCCAAAGTAATGTATGGGTTTTATTTACGCATCACCTTCCCAGGGAGGCCTTTCCCCAACTATCCCCTGTGCAAATTCAGCACTCTCTGCCCTCCCTGCGGCTCTGTTTGCCTTAGCACGCACTTGTTGCTTCCGTCCCACGTTGACTTAGTGATTGATTTCTTGACCTCATTGATTGTCAGCCTCTGCCGCTGGACTGTGAGCTCCCCCAGGGCAGGCATTCTATCTGGCGAGAAGTAGGTGCTCAGGAAATTATAGGTTGACCCGTGCGATATCGCCAAAGATTTCTGACCTGCGGGAAGGGCCGGCCCTGGTTTCCCCTGGCGGCTGCCGGCCGGTGCGTGGCGCCCCCGTGTGGCAGCCGCCGACCCCGCGTGTCCGTCCCCGCTCTCCGCAGGCGGGCAAGCTGGAGCCTCGGCTGGTGCTGGACCAGCTGCGCTGCAACGGCGTCCTGGAGGGCATCCGCATCTGTCGCCAGGGCTTCCCCAACCGCATCCTCTTCCAGGAGTTCCGGCAGCGGTGAGTGCGCGGGGGCGGGGCGGGGCTCGGGTTCGGAAGCCCCCGTGTCTGCATCGGAATCCTCCCACTGCCACTTCTGAGTCTGGGAAGTCGCGGCAAGTTCCTTTGGTTCCTGTCTCAGCTTTCTCCTCTGTGGAATGGGAGAGCACGACCCCGCTCAGGGCGCTCCCCGAGCAAGATTGCCTTATGTGGCAAGTCGTGGGTGATGCTCTGCATTTCTTTACAAATGCAATAGAAAGAGAGAGGACAGAAAATACCAGAGTTTAAGAAGCAAGTCACAGAAGGAAAAAAAAAAAAAAAAGAACAAGAACAAGAAGCAAGTCATCGGGCCCCAGGGTGGCTCAGTCCGTGAAGCCTACGACTCTTGGTTCTGGCTCAGGTTTTGATCTCAAGGTCGTGAGATCTGGCAAGCCTCAGACTCCCGTGCTGAGTGTGGAGCCCGCTTGACATTCTGTCTCTTCTTCTCCCTCTGACCCTCTCCCTACCCCCCCACACCCCCACTTACACGCACGTGTGCTTTCTCTCTCTAAAAAAAGAAAGAAAGAAAAATTATTTAAAAATCCAGTTCCTCGGGCACCTGGGTGGCTCAGTTGCTTGAGCATGTGCCTTTGGCTCAGGTAATGATTCTGGAGTCCAGGGGTCGAGCCCAGCATTGGGCTCCCTGCTCAGCAGGGAGTCGGCTTCTCCCTCTCCCTCTGCTCCTCCCCCTGCTTGTGCTCTCTCTCTCTCTCTCTCAAAAATAAATAAATAATCCAATTCCTCCGTGGGCCGGGCCACATCTCAAGGGCTCAGTAGTTACACGTGGCCAGTAGCTTCTCTGTTGGACAATGCAGCTCCGAGTCGGCTACTCAAAGTGCGGTCCCCGGACCGGCAGCGTGAGCGTCGCTGGGCAGCCCGTTAGATATGCACATTTTCAGGCACTACCCCAGGCTTACTGAATTAGGATCTGCATTTTAATAACCCACCCCTAGTGACTGAGCAACCCTGATACACACACACACACACACACACGCACGCACGTTTCTCAATCACCAGTCATAAAATAGGTCGTGTTAACATAGGACGTGTATTATGTCTATGATGTGTGTGTGTATATATATTGTATTTATAATATGCATGATATTTTACGGAACGTCGAGATCCAGGCAAGGGCACGGCAGGGACGTGTTTAGGAACCGAATCCCGTTTTGTTCGTTGCGCTTCGAGCTTGGGAAGCAGCCGCCGCCCAGTGCTTAGCGCAGGGCCTGACCAGTAACAAGTCAGCAGAGACAGCAGCTGTCACTGGCGGGCGTTCTCACCTTTCCACTCTGAGACACCCCCCCACCCCCCGTGTTTCGCGTCTCAGTGATGCTGGTGCGGTGACAGAACACTCACGATCAGCACGTGGTGAGTGTCTGAGGAGTGGCCGCTCCTGGGGTCAGTGCCGTCGTTGGCGGTATTAATGCTCTCAGCCCAGTGTGTGGTGCTCTGTAAATGCTCGAATGTTCGCTCTTCCTACTGTTCATGTCATCATCGTCGTCGTCGTCGTCGTTACTGCTATTTGTCACTCTGAGCCCAGGGCGGGCCATGGCGGGAGCTCAGTGACAGCACGCTGTAACGCCTCCCTTCCCCCCGCAGATACGAGATCCTGACGCCCAATGCCATTCCCAAGGGCTTTATGGATGGGAAACAGGCCTGCGAGAAGATGGTGAGTGTGGGGCGGAGCCTGGGCTGCGGGTGTGCACATGCGCACTTGCAGGATCCCGGGGTGGGGGTGGAGGAGGGGAGCCGGGACCTCTCTCTCCTCGCCCCTCCTCTTCACCACCCCTCTCCCACCCCTCACAGATCCAGGCCCTAGAACTGGACTCCAACCTCTACCGTGTGGGACAGAGCAAGATCTTCTTCAGGGCAGGGGTCCTGGCCCAGCTGGAAGAGGAGCGGGACCTGAAGGTCACAGACATCATCGTGTCCTTCCAGGCAGCCGCCCGGGGGTACCTAGCTCGCAGGTAGGTCACCGTGCCTGGGTCCCGTTGGCCAAAGCTGGGGGGGGGAACGGTGGGCAGGGAAGGGTTGACCAGCTGGCTCCAGGGGTCAGGGCCTCTGAGATGGTAGAAGGGCCAGGAAACAAAGAGGTGGAGCCACGAGATGCCCAGGCTTCTTGCTTCTGCAGTCCCTGAGGCCCCCACGGACCAGGTCCAGTGCTGAGCAGTGCCGGGGACACAGGGAAGAGCTAGGCTTGGCCATAGGCTGACCAACCATCCTGCCTCGCCCGGGACTGGAGGTTCCCAGGGTGCATGATTTGAGGGCTAAAACAGAGAAAGCCGTGGGCAAGCAGGGCACGGTGGTCACCCTACCGGCCAGTGCCTCGAGGGACTCCACTCTGGAGGGGGGACACATACACGGGCACAAAGCGTCACAGTCTGGAGCTTTGATGGTCATCCACGTGCCGTGTGGAGACGCTACAGCAGATTAGGATGCCTCCGGGTCACACCCGATGACCAGAGAGACGTAGGAGGATGGGACAGGTGCTGCGGGCAGGAGCGACGGCTGGTTCGAAGACCTGGGGGTGTGGGAGCCTGACGCGTTTCAGGAATGCCAGAAGTTTGCAGGAGCATCTCCTTCCCCCTTGAAACGGCCCAGAGGGAGGATCAGAGAATAAAGGACTCCCCCAGACACCAGGCCAAGCTGCAGGGACCCCGTCCAGGGGTGCTGGGGAGCCACGGGAGAGCTGTGAGCAGGGGAGGGGAGGGTAAGCGCCAAGTGTAGAATGACTCCGTCAGGAGGGAGGTTGGAGTGAGGGTCCAGGTGGGGGAAGAGGAGGCCTGAACGAGGATCGTGGGAACAGAGAGCAGGGGACAGAGCCAAGAGAGTCAAGGGCCGAAGCCCTGACAGCCTGTACCCAACAGGACCTGCTGATAATAGAAGGCGTTTGCACACAGCAGGCACTTAACGATGGTTGACTAAGTGAAGGGAGCTGTGCTCTCTTGCGAAGGGGACAGGTCTGGAAAGGCCGAGCCTTCACACTCCTCCTTGCCCGCCCGTCTCCCTACCCAGAGCCTTCCAGAAGCGGCAGCAGCAGCAGAGCGCCCTACGGGTGATGCAGAGAAACTGTGCCGCTTACCTCAAGCTGAGACACTGGCAGTGGTGGCGGCTCTTCATCAAGGTGAGGGCGCCTGGGGAAGTGGCCTGAGCAGCAAGGAGACGGCATCTTGGGGCCAAGTCTGCTCAGGCAAGGGGCTTTCTTTGTTTGGGCCTCAACGTTCTGCATCTGTAAAATGGGACCAATCTGCCCAACCTTTGTTAGCCAGGATTCTTTGGTGCAGTGAGTGACCCAAAAAATCTGACTCGAACCAACACAAATAAAAGATTTCAGACAGCTTCAGGAATAGCTGGATCCAGGGCTGAATCGGGGGTCCCAAAGACCCCCCTCAGATTCAGTGATTCACTAGGAGGACTCACAGAACTTAGAGAAGCTGTTATACTCAAGGTTACGATTTATTACAGTGAAAGGTGAGAGATTAAAGTCAGCGAAGGGAAAAGGGGCACTGAACAGAGCTCGAGAGAGACCCAGGCACAGGCTTCCGGTGTCCTCTCAACACGGAGTCATGTGGACAGTGCTTAGTTCTTCCGGAAACAATGTGTAACAACACATATGGGCTGTTGCCAATCAGGGAAGGTCCCCGAGTCTCGGTGTCCAAGCTTGTTATTAGGGGGTCAGTCTCACAGGCATGGCTGACCCCCCACGAGGTTGATCTCACTCAGTCTCCAGCCTCTCCAGAGGTCAAGCTGATATCACAGGGGCCAAGAACCCCAGGTAACAAAGTCAGTCTTATCAGTCAGAATGTTCCAAGAGCTTGCAGATTACCTTCCAGGAGCCAGGCAAGGGCCAGGCCTTTCTGTGAAAGGTGCAGGGTTTGGACAACCCAGGCCCCCTGAGTCAACCGTTTACGGCACAAGGGCCCAAACAGTGATGTCAATGATATGGCATTTTCTGTCTCCCATCTGGCTTTTCCTCCACGGTGATCCCCTGTAGGCTTTTCCACATGGGCGCCACCAGCCCACTGAGACTTGTCCCCCGACTGGCTAGGCCAGCATGGTCTTCTCCTATCCCAAAGCTCCAGCCGGAGTCTCAGGTTTGACTCACCCTTGGCCGGCTGGGGTCATGTGACCGCCCAGGGACTCA
The DNA here is from genome assembly GCA_028534135.1 of Potos flavus. Taxonomy (NCBI): domain Eukaryota; kingdom Metazoa; phylum Chordata; class Mammalia; order Carnivora; family Procyonidae; genus Potos; species Potos flavus. The sequence continues at coordinate 45,453,329 of CM052888.1, forward strand.
TCAGGACACATCAGATGAGCCAGGTTGATGTCACATGCCCATCTGGAGCAGAGCGGCAGAGCCGGGTCATTGGGCCCCCTGTGAGTGTGTGTGTGGGGGGGGCAGTGTGTCCCCTCAGTGGGAAATTGGAGAGGAGGAAGGAAGATCGAAACTTGGAGGCAAAAAACCCAGCTGTTCAGTGTAATTCTGAATGCGGTGTGAGAGCGCTCAGCCTGCGTGCCCTCAGCCAGTGTTACCTGAGCACGTACTATGTGCCAGTCACTTTTGGGGGGATCGTGATAAAATAGTGAATAAAAGCAAAGTCCTGCTGGCCCTGTGGGAGAAGGCCGGCCTGCCCCAGCACTTGGGGGTGGGGGTTGACCGGCATCAGTGAATGCATCTCACAGAGAAATATAAAATTATAGCTGTGATAAATGCCACCAGCTAGGGCAGAAGAGACTAGGATGCACTAAAGAACCAAGCAGAGGAACCAAACAGAAAGCAGTGGGACAGCAATGATCAGAGCGGACCCCACTCAGCAAAGAGGGAGCCTGTCCTTTCGGTTGATTATGTGTGTGTGCGCGCGCGCGGGCGCGCGCGGCCGACCCGCGGAGAGTGCATCGCTCCCGCCCTCCCCCACCGGACCGGGACGTGGGGACTTTGAGAGAAACATTGTGCTACGGAATGGCGGCGCCGGGGTCTCTTGTCGCCCAGGCTTAGTTTAGTGAAGAAGGCAAACGTTTCGTGCCCGTGCTGCTGGCCTTTGCCTTCGGGTGTTCTAGGCTCTTCGAGGTCAGCTCATTCACCCATTGCCAAAACCCCGTGGCGCAGGGGCTGTTCCCATCCCGGATCGGTGGAGGAGGACGCTGCCCCTGCTCGCTCCGGAGCTGCCGGCCCGGAGTACGCGTGCTTACTCCGCTCCCGGGCCGCGTGGAGCCAGCCGTTCCCACCTTCACCTCCCCCCTCTCCCCTCCAGGTGAAGCCGCTGCTGCAGGTGACCCGGCAGGACGAGGTGCTGCAGGCGCGGGTGCAGGAGCTGCAGAAAGTGCAGGAGCTGCAGCAGCAGAGTGCCCGCGAGGTGTGCGAGCTCCAGGGCCGCCTGGCACAGGTAAGGGGCGGGGCCGCGTTGGGGGCGGGGCCAGGGCGTGGGGGCGGGGCTCCCGGCTGAGCCGCCAGGTGCCGGGTTCCTGCGGAGCCAAGAGGCTCAGGGGGCTGGGCTCCGAGAAGGGCAGGGCCGGGGCCGGCCTCGTGGCGGGGCGAGGGGAGGTGAGGCAGGCGGGGAACTTTCCATTGTCCAGTTTTTCTGGTGTCTTCTAAGTAATGCTGAAGCAAAACCCTCTTTTGAGCATTTTCCTGTTTGCTTTTACTGAGTTATTTCCTTTAGTTAAATTTCTAGGCGTAGGAGTGTTAAATGAAATGTGAGATGGTAGAAAGGCCTCTCGGGGCTCTTTGGAGGGTGGACTGGAGAGGGAGAGACCAGGCGGGGAGGCTGGGGAGGAGATGGAGAGAGAGCCCACTGGGAAAGGATAAGACTCAAGCTGCAGGGAGATGAAGGGAGATAGGGGAGAGGGAGGCACCTAGGGGTCTGACTTGGTGACTGGGTGGGGGAAGGGGGTTTGAGGTCATCCTGAGATGGGGACCTGGAGGAAAGCCCTCCAGGCCTCAGGGGGCAAAGCAAATCAAGAGACAGGAGGGACCAAGTGCTCCACCGAGACTGCCCTGGGAGCACTGCCTGCTGAGTGCTGACCTCCCACCCTGTCCCCAGCTGGAAGAGGAGCGGGCCCGCCTAGCGGAGCAGCTCCGAGCAGAGGCAGAACTGTGTGCTGAGGCCGAGGAGACACGGGGGCGGCTGGCAGCTCGCAAGCAGGAGCTGGAGCTGGTGGTGACGGAGCTGGAGGCCCGCGTGGGCGAGGAGGAGGAGTGCAGCCGCCAGCTGCAGACTGACAAGAAGAGGCTACAGCAGCATATACAGGTCTGGCCCGTGTGTGTCCACAGGCCACCTCACCCCATGCCCTTCAGTCTACCCTGACAACCTTTGCTTCTCCAAACCGTGTCTCATTGGGTCCTGAATTTTCAGAAAACTCAACTCAAAATGGCTTAAGCCCAAAGAATACTCCTTTGGTTCAAATAATGGGACACTCTAGAATGTATAAGCTTCAGGCATGGCTGGATCCAGGTGCTAAGGTGATATCCTTTGTGCTCTTTCTCTCTCATTGGGGCCCATTTGCCTCTAGGCTGCTGCATTCCCAGACAGGCCACCCTCCCATGGTTCCCCTTCGGAATCCACTGTGTGCTTTACCTCTTCATTCAGATGCTAAAGTTTCATTGGCAGTATCCCTCTGCATTTATGTTTTATGACCTCTTCACCTGAAAAAAGTAGATCGAGGTACCCGAGTTATGCCAAACATACTTGAAAATATTCCAGTGATTTAAGCAAGCGTCTGGTTTCAAATTTAAAATAAATAAAATTAAATAAGTTTGAAAATTCGGTTCCTCAGTCATACCGACCTCATTTCAGGAGCTCGGTAAGGGTTTTAATCACCTCCTCTTCATCCGTAGGTGGGGGAGGGATCCTGCCCTGTATTTACAGAGATGGCCTAACACCATGCCACAGAGAGCCATGCACGGGTGGCACTCTGGAATGAAATGAACAGGCCACAGCTGTGGGAGGCCGGCTTTGTAGTAACAAAAGGACAGGGTGGCCCCTGGTTCCTACAGGGAGATGTGATCAGTTAGTTTGAATAACTCCAGGGCTGGCAGGCAGCTGAAGTCCACTCTGTTGGCGGAAGCTGGCCCCGTGCCTGGTCCCCGTGATATGTAGTGTTAGGTGGCCGGCAGACCTTTTCCGTGGGAGCAGAGCAGGTAGGAGGAGGGCGTGTGGGTAGGCCATTACAGATCGTCCCGAGAGCAGGGAGCATGGCAGCGCCTAATACTGAATCCTTTTTTAATTTTTTTTTAAAGATTTTTAAATTTATTTACTTGGGGGAGGGCATAGAGAGAGAGGGAGAAGCAGACTTTCTGCTAAGCAAGGAGCCCAATGTGGGGCTCGATGCCAGGATCCTGAGATCATGAGCTGAGCCGAAGGCAGACGCTCAACCGACTGAGCCACCCGGGCGCTCCCCCCTCCTTTTTTTAAATTAATGTATTGGGGCACTGGGGTGGCTCAGTTGGTTGGGCATCTGACTCTTGATCTCAGCTCATGTCTTGGTCTCAGGGTCGTGAGTTCAGGCCCTGTGTTGGGCTCCGTGCTGTGGAGCCTACTTAAAAGAAAAAAAGAAAAGAAAAGAAAAAAATTGAGGTATTGTTGACATATAACAGTTCAGGTATACAACGTAATGATTCAATACTTGTACATACTGGGAAGTGCTGTGCACAGTAAGTCAATATCCATCCCTTTACATAGTAACAAAAAAAACTTTTCTAATGACGTGAACTTCTAAGATCTAGTCTCTCAGCAACTCTCAAATATACAATACAGTGTTAAAAACCACAGTTGTACTATCCAATACATCCCCAGGATTTATTTATTTTGTAACTAGAAGTGTGTACTTTTTGACCCCTTCACCCACTTCACTGACCCTCCCTCTCACTCCTGCCCCCCCAGCAACGACTCATCTCTTTTCTGTATCTATGAGCTCAGTGTTTGGTGTGTTTTTGGTTTTGTATTTTAGATTCCACACATGAGTGAGATCACAGGCTATTTGTCTCTGTCTGACTTCTCTTGCCTAGCGCAACGCCCTTGACATCTCTCCGCGCTATCACCCAATATCGAATCTTAATTTCCAGTCCCATGCCATGTGTTGCCACGGGGGGCAGTGCCCGTCTCTATGATGTGTTTGTTTATTACGTTTATTGTTATAACCTTCCCACACACACAAGAATGTCATTTCCATAAGGACAAAGATGCGTATCTATTTTCGGTGCCTAGAACAGGGACGCACGGGGCCCTCAGGGAAGGCTCAGGGGAGAATGAAATGAATGAATGAAACGAGGAGACCAGGACAGGTTTGCTCCTTCCCAGCCTCGCCCAGAGTGTGGACGTGTGTGAGCCTCAAGCCCTCAGGGTTTGGGACTGTGCCCTCCACTCCGTCCTTCCCATCGCACCCTAGCCCCCGGATCCTCATCCCTGCCCCCCCTCCCCTCTCCAGGAGCTGGAGACCCACCTCGAGGCCGAGGAGGGGGCGCGGCAGAAGCTGCAGCTGGAGAAGGTGACCACAGAGGCGAAGCTGAAGAAATTTGAGGAAGACCTGCTCCTCTTAGAAGATCAGAATGCCAAGCTGGGCAAGGTTGGTGGCCTGTGGGCCCCCAGGGGCAGGGGGCGGCGGTGCATGGGGGTCGCATGGTCCCTCCCTGCGTCTCCCCCAGCCGGCGCCACCTCTAGGGGGTCTCTGGCTCTCATTCTCAGCTGTGTCTCCCTTCCATCCTTGCTCTTCACCTTCCCCTTTGTCACACCTTCCCCGGAGCAGGTATTTATTGAGCAACTACTGTGTGTCATTACCCGTCACTGGTAGATCGTAAGACCCCCCCCCCAAAGCCACGTGGCTGGAGACAACCACCATCTCATTACAGCCCATCCTTCTGTGGGTCAGCTGGGTCTCAGCCATGGCCTTCGGAGGCCATCACCGTGACGTGGGGGCCGGGTGCAGATGTCTGCGGTCTCGGTGCCCCTTCGTGTGGCTTCTGTCCCCACAGGAGAGCCTGGGTTTCTTATGTGGCAGCTCAGGGCTCTGAGAAGGTGAAGCAGAAGCACCCAGGCCCCTTAAAGTATTAAGCCTGGAACCGACACGGCATCACTGTGGCCAATTCTATAGATCAGGGCTTGGCAAACGTCTTCTGTAAAAGGTCAGATAGCCAATATTTCACGCTTGGCCGGCCCCTGTGTTTCTGTCACCAGCGCTCAGTTCTGCCGGCGTAGTGCCGGCAGCCACAGACAGTACATAATGGAATGCATGTGACTGTGACTGTGTCCCAATAAAACTTTATTTATAAAATAGGTGCACACTGTGGTTGGCAGACCACTGAGCTTTAAGTAGTCAGAGGCTCAGCCCCGACTCAGCCAGTGGGAAATCAGGCTCCATCCCTGGGTGGGGACATGGCCAAGAATCCACCACCCTCTTTAACCTGCCACAGCCGGGACTGGGCTAGGCACAGGGGAGATGGCATTGAACTAACTAGAAAACCATTTATGTCCTCACAGGGGGCTGGGGGAAAGGGATACTAGATGAGACACCATCAGAAAGATAAATATAACCGCACATTGTGACTTAATTATGGACTGTCAGAAAAGAACAGAGGACTAGGGAGGGGGACAGGTCCCTCACCTGTCCTCGGGGTGGTCAGGGAAGGCTTCTCCGAGACAATGATACCTGAGCTGAGAGGTCAAGGACACACACGGGTTTCCTTATGGAACGTTCCTTTTGGCACAATGGCTACGGGCAAGGTGGGCAAGGGTGATCACAATGGCTATGGGCAAGGTGGGCAAGCGGATGGGCAAGGGTGATCGCTGCGATGTTGTTTATAACCGCACATGGTTTAGAATGAACCTCAGTGCCCTTGAGTGGGATGGTGTGTTGGGGAACGGTGGGGTTCTTCCAATGACGGGAGTCTAGCCTGCAGTTCTGAGGTGTGCGCAGTGCGGGTGGGATGGGTCTGCAGACCCAAGGGAATGGGGAAGGAAGGTTGGGGGTCGGGAGCAGGAGGCTCAGGGCAGGGTGGATGGAGAGGAGCAGAAATGCAGAGAACGCACCAGAGATGAGCGTTTGGGGGGGGGGGGTTGCTCTGACTGCCCCCACTGCCCACCACCCTCAGGAGCGGAAGCTGCTGGAGGAGCGTCTGGCCGAGTTCTCATCGCAGGCGGCCGAGGAGGAGGAGAAGGTCAAGAGCCTCAATAAGCTTCGACTCAAATACGAGGCCACGATTGCGGACATGGAGGGTGAGCGCCTCCCCAAGTGGGAAGCCGCGCTGCGCATGCCTGGGGGAGGAGGGGCGTTGGGTGAACCTCAGTGCGCGATGGGGCCTCGGCGGTCGGATCTGCTCAATGGGGGCAGGAGAGAAAGCTCCAGACAGATTGGGTGTCCTCCCAGCTCTTAGGTTGTTTCTGCTACTCCAAATGCAGTTCTCCTGCTCTCTCCCCCGTGTCTTGGGGTCACTCTCTCTTCTCTGACTGTCCCACTGACTCTTTCAGACACATTGTTGTCTTGATCTGTTGCTATTGACTCAGAAGCAGAAGGGAGAGAGGGCCAGGAGAAGGCTGTGGAGACAGACAGGAGGGGACAGTGACAGTCACTGAGCAGCAGCGGGGTGTCACTTGGGGGTGAGGAGGAGAGGACGGCACCTGGGGGTCGGGCCCAGGGTCGCAGAAGCCGGAAAGAGGGGGCACAGAGGGAGATGCGGAGCCACAGCTTTGCCCCCACCCCCACCCAGCCAGTGCCGGGGGCGGGGCCGCGGGTGTCGGGGAGCTGCTGGGTGTGGGGTCCCGCGCCCTTCTGCATGGCCCGCACCCCCGCCTCCAGACCGCCTACGGAAGGAGGAGAAGGGCCGCCAGGAGCTGGAGAAGCTGAAGCGGCGGCTGGATGGGGAGAGCTCCGAGCTGCAGGAGCAGATGGCGGAGCAGCAGCAGCGCGGGGAGGAGCTGCGCGCCCAGCTGGGCCGCAAGGAGGAGGAGCTGCAGGCGGCCCTGGCCAGGTGCGCGGTGGGGGTGGGCGCCGCGGGGAGACTCCGCCAGCGCGCACGCGCCCCAGCCCTGCGGAGCCTCAGTGTCCCCTTCTGTAACCTGGACCTGGCCGGCCGCCTTAAGAGTGAAAGGAGGGCCCGCGTGTCTAGTAACGTGCCCAGTTCAGGGGTCCGAATAGGGCCTCAGCTGTGATTTCATGAGCGCTCCGGCCATGAAAGGAATCGTACCATTACGACTACAGGCAGTCGCAATTATGGAGCACCTACTGTGTGCGCTCAGTGTTAGGAATGCCTAACCCCGCCCCCGCCCCACTTGCTTCATGCCTTTCGGAGCCCTTGATTATAGGTGCAGCTCAACTTAAACGTTAAAATGTGGAAAAATGTGTGTTTTACGATCAGCGGTGCGCAGTGTGTGTGTGTGGTTAAGAACCCGCACCCTAGTCTGACTTCTGGGTTCAAGCCCCAGTCCCGCCCCTTTCTGGGCTCGCGACCTCACCCACGTGCCATCGGCTTCCCTTGCCTGTTTCTTCATTTGTGAAATGGGGGTGATTTTGAAGCTACTCCTAAGGTTAGTGTGGGGATGAAATAAGAAAGTGCTCTTAAAGGATGCCCGGGTGGCTCAGTCCATTAAGCGTCTGCCTTTGGCTCAGGTCATGCATGATCCCAGGGTTCTGGGATCCAGCCCTGCATCAGGCTCCCTGCTCAGTCTAGAGAACAGGGGATCCAAACCCCGGTCTGCATGATTCCATGAGCAATTTAACCCCCCAGTCACTGCTGCCCCTCAATTCAGCTTCTCCTTGCAAGAGGCTGTGTCTCTTTGGGGTCTTGAGGCCGATCAGATGCTGGGGTCAGCTCTTCCACTCGCTGACCGTGTGACCTGGGCCAGGACTTTCCCACTCTGTACATCAGTTTTCTCAGTGTGATCATTAAATGAGATGATTAAGTAAAGGATCCCCTGTGGCAGGGGCTCAGTATGTGTCCCTGTGATTACTCTTGGTGTCATCCCCATTTTACAGCTGAGGAAACTGAGACTCGGGGTACTGAGGCATGCGCCCAAGGGCAGAGCTGGGATTTCAGCCCGGGACGGGCCACCCCCAAATCCACGCCTGGCCTCCCCGCCCCCGGAAATCATCCCTGCCCTTCGCCTGCCCCTGTACCGACTCCATGGTCCTTGTCCACCCCCAGGGTGGAGGAGGAGGGCGGTGCCCGGGCCCTGCTGCTCAAAGCCCTGCGGGAGGCGCAAGCAGGACTGACTGAGGCCCAGGAGGACCTGGAGGCCGAGCGGGCGGCCAGGGCCAAGGCAGAGAAGCAGCGCCGGGACCTGGGCGAGGAGCTGGAGGCGCTGCGGAGCGAGCTGGAGGACACGCTGGACTCCACCAATGCCCAGCAGGAGCTCCGGTGAGGCAGCCGGCAGAGCCTGGGCACGGGCAGGGCGGGGCGCGGGGAGAGGAGAAGGGCTTCGGTGCGAGCCCTCCGTCCACACGGAGCTTTGGCCTTTCACCGGTTGTTTATCGAGTGTCGGCTCTACACCTCCGCCAGGCTGGGGGTAGAGATTCCTCAGACCCAGGCATTTCCCTCAGGGACTCTGGTCTGGGGGAGGAGAGTCGGGCAAAGGGACCCAATCCAGAACAAAGCGTGGTCTAAGGGAGCAGCACAGGGCATTGTGGATGATAAGAGCGAGCCCCTAAACCCCGTCTCTGGAAGGAGGTCCAGGAAGACTTCCTTGAGAAAGGGCCTTTTGAATAGGGTTTTGAAAGATGAATAGGAGTTCACCTTTAAAGCCACATTCCTCCCTAGGTTACCACCCAGATCCCTTAGGGAATGTAGAGTGAGGTCCTCATCCTTGAAGGGAAACAATAAAAGGAGGCACTTCCCCAAAGTCCTTGCCTTTCTCTATTCTGAAATCGTGTTCCCTCCACAAAAGGTCCAAGAGGGAACAGGAGGTGACAGAGTTGAAGAAGGCTCTGGAAGACGAGACACGTATTCACGAAGTGGCGGTGCAGGAGCTGAGGCAGCGCCACGGCCAGGCGCTGGGCGAGCTGGCGGAGCAGCTGGAACAAGCCCGGAGGGTGGGTTGGGACAGGAATGGGGGGGTTCTGGGGGGCTGGCAGGGGGAACAGCCAGTGCCAAGGCCCTGAGGCAGGAGGGTGCCCGATCCCGGTGAGGGAGGAGGCATAAACCTTCACTTGTCTCTCTCCCTTGCCAGAGCAAAGGTACCTGGGAGAAGACGCGGTTGGCCCTGGAGACCGAAGTGTCCGAGCTGCGGTCGGAGCTGAGCAGCCTGCAGGCCTCGCGGCACGAGGGCGAGCAGCGCAGACGCCGCCTGGAGTCCCAGCTGCAGGAGGTGCAGGGCCGGGCTGGTGACGGGGAGCGGGCCCGAGCCGAGGCTACCGAGAAGCTTCTGCGAGTCCAGGTGAGTGGGGCGGCCAGGGCAGAGACCCTCCGTGGACTTCTGTTTGGTCCACAGCAGCCCTGTTGTACCTTCCGACTCTCAACGTGATCACGCACGAGTAGCTAGGATTCCATGAGCAATTACTGTATACCAGACATCCTGTGTATTTCACTAAATCTTTCTGACTCTCCTAATATTTTTCCGCTTTTACATACAAGGAAACTGAGGCCCAGGGACGTGAAACTGATCATCTAAGATCCCTCAGAGCCAAAACTCGAACCCAGGCATGCCTGACGCTATAGCTCTTAACCCTACCATGACCCCCCCCAGAAGCCTTAAATAACCTGTGTTCTGAAGAAAAAAGCCCAGTGTGGACACATGGAACTGTGTGGGGATATTATCATACTATTTCTGTTAAAAGAAATGCGGACTTTTACATTTTAACTTTATTATGTTTCTTTAAATAGCCGATACTTATGTGTTACTGAAAATACAAAGAAGCAGAAAGAATGAAGGAAAAAATGACTTTTTAAAAATAATATTTAAAAATAATTTGTTTTTAAGTAATCTTTACATCCAACATGGGGCTCGAACTCACAGCCCCGAGATCAAGAGTCAAATGCTCAACTAACTAAGCCAGCCACGGGCCCCAGGGCGAATGATTTTTAATGGTCCAGTTCCTCCCAGGGGAAAACACCATTACAGTTAGTTTCCAGATTAAAATGCTGTATTAGGGTAAAAGCTAAGCTACTATATAGCAAAGGCACCCCAGAATTCATCAGCTTAAGTAAAAGATGTGTCTTTCCCTCTGGAGAAAGAGACTCAGGGTAAGCAGTGAAGGCCGGCAGGATACTATGCTCCACAAGGTCACTTAAGATCCAGGTTCCTTGGTCTTGTCATGCCACCGTCCCTGAGAGCATCGCCCTCATCTTCAAGTCAAATCTGGAGTAAGGGCACATCGGTCCTGCTTAGGAAGGGGGGAAGAGAGGGAGTGACGAAATTTGCATACATCCCTTTGCTTATATTCCATTGGCCATCACTTAATCACATGACCACAGCTAGCTGCAAGGGAGGCTGGGAAATGTAGTTTCTGCTGATGGCCACAGGCCTAGTGAATAGACTATCATAGTGGGACCGGGGAAGAGTGGATTTGGGGGGACAGCCAGGGTCTGCCCCAAATGGAATCCTGCTACCCAGTCGTCACTGTACTAAACGTTTTACATACCACACACAGAAGAGTGATATCAGAAGTAGAGTTTGGTGGCTGATAGCAGGAGTTCCGGGCGGCACTAGAAGTTTCTTCAGTGATGGAAATGTTCTGTATTTGAGTGATCCACTTGGCCCTGAACACTCAGAATGTAGGGAGCAGAGCTGAGGAGGTGGATTTTTACTTTTATTTAATTTTAGTTTTTAAATTTAAGTAGCCACGTACGGCTGGTGGCTACCATATTGGACAGTATAGCTGTAGAGCCATTCTGCCTGGTTCAGTCCCACCTCTGGTAGCTGTGTCATTTTGGGCAAATTTCCTAAACTTTCTGTGCCTCAGCTTCCCTTTATGTCAACTGGGAATAGCGCTATCGGTGTGTGAAACCAGTAGGCTTCCTTCCCCCGGAGAGCGAGGGCCATAGGGAAACTGCCTTTAACTGCTTGCGGAACCGCCAGGCTGGATTCCCCACTTGACAGCATCGCCGCCAGCCCCTGCGGCAGGGATTTGAGGGGGAGGAGCGGCTGGGGTCAGCGGGGTGGAAGCCGCCACTGGAAGGCGCCCCTTCCCCGCAGGCTGAACTGGAGAACGTGTCTGGAGCCCTGAGTGAGGCCGAGTCCAGAGCCATCCGGCTGAGCAAGGAGCTGAGCAGCTCGGAGGCCCAGCTGCACGACGCCCAGGTGAGGCCAGCCCCCGCCAACACCCAGCGCCCCCCATGCCTCCCCACCCTCTGCCCTCACCTGACCTCCTTCCCCCCCCCCCCCCATCTGCAGGAGATGCTGCAGGAGGAGAACAGGGCGAAGCTGGCCTTGGGGTCCCGGACGCGAGCCCTGGAGGCTGAGGTGGCGGGCCTGCGGGAGCAGCTGGAGGAGGAGGCGGTCGCCAGGGAGCGGGCGGGCCGCGAGCTGCAGACCGCCCAGGCCCAGGTGAGCCGTCCTGCAGGGCGACCTCGAGGGGCCGCCAGTCCCACCCGCTCCTCCCGGATTCCCCAGCCCTGGGATGGCCCAGGCCAGACCCCCGGGAGACCCCGATTCTCGTCTCTGACTCTCCCTCGGCCCACGGCCTGTCAGTGCAGAGCCCACCCCTCCTCCCCCGACTCTGTCTCACCCCCACTCTGCATCCACACAGACCTCCACCTGCTCAGGCCTCATCCTCTGCCTCCTGGATCCTCCTCTCAGCCTCCCTTCAGGCCTCCCTGCCTCCAGTTTCTCCCCTCCCAGCTCATCCTCCACGAGGTCTTTCTGCCACAGAGCTGCCCCTGCTCCTTCCCCGATCACAGCCCTCCCTGGCTCCCAGTGCCCCCAGGATGGAGCCTGCGCCTCTCAGCTCTGCCTTTGCTGGCCCTTCCGTGTCTTCAGCTGTGTTCGTCTCTCACCTTCTTCCCCACTTCGCACGACAAAGCCTTCTCATTCTTCAGGACTCAGTGCCAGCCTCTCCTGTTATGGGAGGTCCCTCACTGCCCCCCTCTGAGGTCCCACCCCCTTTTTTCTCCTCGTCCCCATTCCAGTCACCTTGGGCTGGAACCGTCTCTGCCCATGGGTTCCCCCTTACCCTCCCCCCCACCAGAATAGAAGCTTCTTGAAAGCGGGACCCTCTCAGAGTTAGATCTTGGTCTTCAGCACAGGCCAGCATAGAGCCTGGCATATAGGAGGCCTGGAGAAATGACTCTTGAATGAATGAGTGCTGAATGCGTGCCTGTAAATATCCTTTGTCAACTGGCAGACTCCTATGCATACTTCAAGACCCATCTCAAATGCCCTCTCCTCCAGGAAGTCTCTCTTGGATGTTCTAACAGATTCTAAATTCCTCCTGTGGGCATCCACGGCTCCCATGCTTCTCCTACCTTAGTCTCCACCACCCTGGCCATGGTGCTCAGTCTCCCCCATCAGAAGTGGGGTTCCCCCAGGGCAGAGTCCAGGTCACATTCATCTTCTGGGTCCCAGTGGGAGTAATTTTCATCTCTGGAAGACGTCGAGGTTCACAGAACTCACAACCTCAACCCTACTCCAAGGCAGAAGAACCCAGTGCCGCAAGTCACCTCCCTCCTCCAGCCTCAGTCTCCTTCTCTGGGAAGTGGGGCCTTACCAGCTCACACCTTGGTCACAGCCATGACTGCCACCCACCCTCTCTCTCCTCCTCCTCCCCCCACCCCCAGCTCTCAGAGTGGCGGAGGCGCCAGGAGGAGGAGGCCGGAGCACTGGAAGCAGGGGAGGAGGCACGGCGCCGGGCCGCCCGTGAGGCCGAGGCCCTGACCCAGCGCCTGGCGGAAAAGACAGAGGCAGTGGAGCGGCTGGAGCGGGGCCGCCGGCAGCTGGGGCAGGAACTGGACGATGCGCTCATGGACCTGGAGCAGCAGCGGCAGCTCGTGAGCACGCTGGAGAAGAAGCAGCGCAAGTTCGACCAGGTGGGGCCCATCAGGTTCCCGGTGGGGTGGGGCGGGGAGGGGGGCATGGAGTCAGGACGCTCTGTCGCGCTCCCGGGGTCATTGCATGGAGTGGATGATGTGCAGCGTCACAGCTGAGCTATGAATGTGGGGGACCCTCGGGCAAGATGCTTCTTCCCTCTAAGCCTGTCAGATAGGACCCCCATCCGTCCTGCTTTATGGCTCTTGTCCCAAAATAATTATTGGTAGGACCCACTTTTTTTTTTTTTAAGAGAGAGAGAACTCACATGTGAGCACGGGGAGGGAGAGAGAGAACCTCAGGCAGGCTCCACACTCTGCACAGAGCCATGAGAGCCCAATATAAACAAATTAACCCAAACTGGATCACAGACCTAAATAGAAAACTGTAAAGTAGAAAATTTCTGGAAAAAAATATAAGAAACCTCTGTGACCTTGGGTTAGGCAGTCTCCTCAGACACAACACTAAAAAGCAAAGCCCACAAAGTGACAAATTAATAAATTGGACTTCATCAAAATTGAAACCTCCTGCTCTTTGAAAGACTGTATGAAGAGTAAAAAGTCAAGCCACAGACGGGACGAAAATAGTTGCAAAGCGATACATCTGGTAAGAACTTGTATTCACCATATATAAAGAACTTTCACAATTCAATAATAAAAGAAACAACCCCCACCCCAAAAACAAAACAAAGAAAAGAAACAACTCAATTTTAAAAAATGGGGAGATAGGGGCGCCTGGGTGGCTCAGTGGGTTAAAGCCTCTGCCTTTGGCTCAGGTCATGATCTCAGGGTCCCGGGATTGAGCCCCGCATCGGGCTCTCTGCTCAGCAGGGAGCCTGCGTCTCCCTCTGTCTCTGCCTGCCTCTCTGCCTACTTGTGATCTCTCTCTGTCAAATAAATAAATAAAATCTTTCAAAAAAGAAAAAAAAATGGAGAGAAGGTTTGAACAGACACTTCACCAAAGAGGTAGAGCACATGAAAGATGTATTGATCTTGTATCCTACAATTTATTACCAAAACTCACTTATGAGTGTTAGTAGAGGTTTTTTTAATAGATTTCATTGAATTTTCTATATTGGTAATCCTGTTTTCTATGAGTGAAGATAGTTTCACATCTTCCTTTTCTTTTTCTTCCCCTTTTCTGTGGGACTCCAAATACCTGTGTGTTTGACTGCTTGATGCTGCCTTGCAGGTTATTATAGCTCTGTTAATTTTTTAGTCTTTTTCCTTTTTTTTTTCTCTCTCTATTTAGATCATTTCTATCAACCTGCTTTCAAGTTTACTGGTTCTTCTGATGTGTCCAGTCTGCTCTCAGTTTCCTCCAATGACTTTTTGATTTCAGATATCATGCTTTTCAGTCCTGGCCTTTCCAGTTGGTTCTGTTTTAGTTTCAAATGCCTCCTGAAATAACCTTGGGTCTTCACCCACCATATCCATCTGGTCCTGAAATTTACTAATCATCATTAAAGTCCTTGTGTGATGATCCCAGGGTGGAGGTCATCTGTTGGTCTGTTTCCATGGACTGTTTTTTCTCTTGACCATGAGCCCTGTTCTCTTCCCTTTTGGTAGGTCTTGCAAATTTTATTATTGTTAATTTCTGTGTCTTAAAAAAAAACAGGCAAGATTGAAGTACATTTTAAAAATGATGTACGCATTTTTGATACCACTACCCCAGGAGGAAGAAACACACTTTCCTCTGCTGGTTTTCTAGAGTGAAGGGCTCCTCAGTTTGATCCACTCAGGAGGTTGGCTGCTCTGGGACACAGTTGCGACTTTAATCCCTCTACCTCCCTCTTGTGTCTCTGCCTTTGTTTCCCTCTCTCTCTGTGTCCCTGGCTGCTCCCTCTTCCCCATCCACTTGTACACTCCCTTCAGCTAATCTGTTTCCCCCACCCCATCTCCCTCACCCCGGAAGCTCCTGGCAGAGGAGAAGGCCGCTGTCCTGCGGGCGGTGGAGGAACGTGAGAGGGTCGAGGCGGAGGGCCGGGAGCGCGAGGCTCGGGCCCTGTCACTGACGCGGGCGCTGGAGGAGGAGCAAGAAGCGCGGGAGGAGCTGGAGCGGCAGAACCGGGCCCTGAGGGCAGAGATGGAAGCACTGCTGAGCAGCAAGGATGATGCCGGCAAGACGGTGAGCAGGGGCCCCGGCTCCCCAACACACACCTGCGGGCACACCTGATGGCAGGAGGGCACATAGCCACGTGCGTGCTCTCATGCACGGAACTTGAAGAGAACCAGCAATCAGAGTTACATGTTCACGCCGAGCCCAGAATGGGAGGAGAGCCCCCTACCAAACATATGTGCCCCCGTGACGTACACAGAGCGTGAGGAGAATCTTCCACCAAACACACGTGCTCACGCATGCTGGAAGGAAAGCCATTCATCAGCATGCATGTTGACATACAGATACACAGAATCTTCCAGAGAACATGAAGAGAATTTACCACAACATAACGGCCTGAGAACCACGCCCCAGGCATGAGTATCTGCACATGCACACACCACACACACACACCACACACACACACCACACACATGCGTATCCCCTCACACACGCCACACACACACCACAAACACACACATCCCCTCACACACCACACACAAACCACATACACCACAAACACGCATATCCCCTCACACACACCACACACAAACCACACACACATAACGCCTCACACACCACACACACACACATCCTCTCACACATACCACACACAAACCACACATACCACACACACACGTGCGCGTGCCACACACACCACACACGTCCCCCCCACACATGTCACACACACTACACACAAACCACACACACCACACACACACATGTCCCCTCACACACACCACACCACACATGCCACACACGCCACGTACACCACACACACGTCCCCTCACACACCACACACATGCTATATACACATGCCATACACACCACACACCCCCTCACACACACCACACACAAACCACACACCACATAGCCCCTCACACACCACACACGCACATATCCCCTCACACGTACCACACACACCATGCACACACATATCCCCTCACACACACCACATATGTGTATCCCCTCACAGACACCACACACAAACCACACACACATATCCCCTCACACACAACAGACACACCACACACACCACACACACATCCCCTCACACACACCACACACATGCCACACACACACACCCTTACACAAACCACACACACCACACACATGTCTCCTCACACACACTGCACACAAACCACACACACCACACACATGTCTCCTCACACACACTGCACACAAACCACACACACCACACACACACATCCCCTCACACACACCACACACACCCTCACACACACCACACACACCACACACACACCCTCACACACACCACACACAAACCACACACACACACATCCCCTCACACACGCCACACACAAACCACACATACCACACACACACATATCCCCTTGCACACACCACACACACCATATACCCGGTGTGAGGACATCTCACCTTGCCACCCCCAGCCCCAGTGAGCACATACACGCCCCCACAGGGCCAGTGACAAGTCCCCTAGGCCTATCCCCAGTCCCCACTCACCCAGCCAGCGTCCCAGCCTTCTGAAAGGTCCACCACCCTCTCCACTCCATCCTTCCTTAGTTTGTCCAGTGAGGACAGGCCCAGGGACACCAGCCCCCCCGACTGATGAGGGGAAGCACTGACAGAAGACATGGTTCAGTGAGGCGCTGGGCAGACACACTCCAGATGTCCTTCCTTGTGCCAACCACGTACTCTCATGGGTGCAGCGGATAAGGGCTTTATATTTTCCACATGCTCCAGGCTGGAGCTGATGGAGCTTTTAGCCAAGCCTGGAGAGAACCCCTACGGCCCGTGACGTATCCTTGGCCTGCAGCCCCAGGGATACTAGAGCCAAAATCCGGCTCATACTCAGTCAACTAAGGTCTTTCCTTTGGGAAAACTGCCCAGTTACACATGGTGACTCCAAAGGCCTACTTTGTGGGAAATGGGATGTTGATGGGAGAAAGTTGAATTCCTTCCAACAAGCAAAACTGATTGTCAGGTACCAAATAGGAGGGGGAACCTGTTGGCTTCTTCCGAGGGCAGAAAGTAGACACTGTCCCTGACGAGAATTTCCATGAGGTTCTTTGGGCAGTAGTGACAGGTAGATAAGGTCCTTGCCTTGTGGAACTCATGGTCCAGTGTGGGGGTGAGCACTGCACAGAAAGACACATAAGCTCATGTTAAATGATCATCGCGACTAAGGCTGTCAGGGAGGGGCTCAGGGCCAGCAGCGTGAGTAAGAGAGAGGCCCCGACTGGCCAAGGCATGCTTCTCTGGGAAGGCGATAGTTAAAGGAGAGGCATGGGGGGGGGGGGGGTCTCAGAATTCATAAGCCCAGATCTGCCTTCACAGCGTGTTTGGAATTTTAATTTACAACTCCCTGGAAGAGAAAAAAAAAATCACAGGAGATAGTGGGATGGCGTGATCCTGGGGGATCCGGCACAAATCAATGCTCGAGGCTTGGAGCAACACGCCTTCAACCCATGTCCACACAGGATGTCCCCAAGAAGTCCCTTAGTGACGTGAGCTCACGATACAAAATCTCAAAACCCATGAGGAAGTACTCCACTGTGAGCGAGAGTCAGCTGACCTAACTCACACTTGAACTGGACTCTCCAGGGCTTTGGATCACAGAACTTGTGTGCAAAGGTTACTAATGAAATGTTTTAGGAGGATTCGGAATGAGACACATGGTAACTAGCTGCCTGGGAAATGGTGAATGAATGAGCAAACCAAAATGTGCACATCACCTTGACCATCAAAGCTTCCCTCACTCTGTCCTAGGATAGAGCTAGGATCCCGGCCTCCCCCTCCTGGTGCCCCCGGTGCCCAGAGCTCACCCTCCCGTCCCCACCAGGCGCATGAGCAGGAGCGATCCCGCCGGGCGGCAGAACAGATAGCCAGCGACCTGCGAGCACAGGTGACGGAGCTGGAGGACGAGCTGACGGCCGCCGAGGACGCCAAGCTGCGCCTGGAAGTGACCCTGCAGGCTCTCAAGGCACAGCAGGAGCGCGACCTGCAGAGCCGGGATGAGGCTGGCGAGGAGAGGCGGCGGCAGCTGGCCAAGCAGGTATGGGCGCCCATCCAGCTGGGAGGGCTCCGGGGCCTGCAGGCTCAAAGGGGGGGCCAAGAAAGTCTCTGTCACCTCCCTGCTGCTCAGTGTTGCTTCCCAAGGCCCTCCTGCTCCCCAGCCCATTCACCCACCAGACCCGATGAACCCACACGCATGTCCCAATGACCGACTGAGATTCCCGATCAGACTTCATCACCAGACCATTCACCCGGCATCTCCCTCGGCACCGCACAGCCCCCCACCCACACAGCCCCCCACCAACCAACACTTCTACCCAACCACCTCTGCTTCTCCACCTGCCCAGCTTACAACCCCCAGCCTCCCCAACTCCCCCCAGCCTGCGCCAGCGCTCCTCCATGGCTCAAGGACCAGCTCCTCGACACCCCTTCATCCACAGCCTTCCTCCCGCGCTCATGTACTCATTCCCCTCTCCCTGGGCTCCGCAGCGGCCATTCCTGGCTAGGCCAGCGGAGGGACCCCGGTGCTCTGCAGCCGGCTGGAGCTGGGTGCTGAGCATGGGAGGGGCAGGGCAGCTCTGAGTGTAGAAGGACCCTCCGGAGCTGTGCGCGAAGGGGCTGGAGGGGACACACATGGCAGCAGAGCAGAGGCTGGAGTAAAGGGGGGGAGGGATAAGCCCAGAGCGGGGGCCCTGGGGACGAAGATCCGGGATCCGTTGGGGGTGTAGAGAAGCAAGAGGGCAGGCGGAATGGCGGTGGTGGCCTGGACAGGGGCTGGCGGGTAGACGTCTAGGTCACTAGCATGTAGAGGGAGCCTGGGCCTCCGGTCCCCTGAGCCTGCCCCCTCCCGGCCTCCCTGCAGCTGAGAGATGCGGAGGTGGAGCGCGACGAGGAACGCAAGCAGCGCGCCCTGGCCGTGGCGGCCCGCAAGAAGCTGGAGGCGGAGCTGGAGGACTTGAGAGCCCAGAACGCGACCGCCGCGCAGGGCAAGGAGGAGGCGGGGAAGCAGCTCCGCAAGATGCAGGTAGGGGTGGGGCTTAAGCCCCTGGCGAGCTGGCCCTGCGGTCGCCCCGCCCCTTCGGCCCCGCGAGCCGCCGCTTTATAAACATCCACTCGCCTAAGGCTCATTTGCTTCTTTTTATATTTTTTATTTCCTTTACTTACAATGCTTAGCTTTGAAGTCCAGTTTCTTCATTCTATTTAAAATTTTGAAATGGAAATGCCTTAGGGTGCCTCCCCTAATATGAAAGTTATATCTGGTGGTTTAAAAAAATTGGGGGGTGGGAGCAGTGCCTGGATGGCTCAATCGGTGGAGCATGCGACGCTTGATCTTAGGGTCGTGAGTTCGAACCCCAGGTTGGGAGTAGAGATTATTTTAAAAAAAAATTTTTTTTTAATGATAATGATGTGTCCATGTAAAGTCTAATTTTTTAAAAAAAATATATAGAATCGGGCTGTCCAATACAGTGAGTGCCAGCCCCATGAGGCTGTTGGGCATCTATGATGTGATGGGGCTGAAGTCCAAATTACATGCTGGATTCTGAAGACTTAGTACCAAAAAGAAAGAAAGAAAGAAAGAAAGAAAGAAAGAGAGAAAGAGAGAAAGAGAGAAAGAGAGAAAGAGAGAGAGAGAGAGAGAGAGAGAGAGAAAGAAAAAGTAAAATATCTCAATAATTTTTATAGTGATTATAAATGGAAATAATAACATTTTGGATATGTCAGGCTAAATAAAAATATAGTGTTCAAACTACTTTCGCCCATTTCTTTTTATCTTTTTAATGTGGCCACTAGAAAATATAAAACAACGCCTGTCCTCGCAGTATCTCCCCATTGGGCAGCGCTGGGATAGAAAGATCCCTCTCCGAAAAGTAAAAATTTCCCACTACGTCATCCCTAAGAGAGAGGGCCTGCCCTGAAAAGCTATTATTATGGAGCAAGTAATAATATTAATAACAGCGATGCTAATTGTCCTGCTGGTAGTGCCAAGCCTGGTGCTGTCCTCACTGCCCCGTCTACAGAATTTTTGTTACTGGTGGTGGACATCAGGTTTGTGTTTTGTCTTTAAGCGCCACTGAGAAGTCTTACACTGGCGCCTTTACACGCTCAGCGGTGTGGCCGCATAGCAAAGTCACTAGAAGCGGAAACCCTGGGGCCAGATGGCCTGGGTTCAAGTCCTCACTCTGCCATTTACCACACTTGGCTTGTTGCGCAGCCCCTCTGCGCCTCGGTTGTTCCATGTCTACACTGGGGAGGGAGCTAGTCCCCACCAACTGGAGCTGTGAGGATTAAGGGAGTAGGTACGTGTATATAATGGAGCCGGGCCCCCGGTAAAGGTTCAGGAAGTGTGCGCCAGCATTAGTGTTATGGCAGAGGCCAAATACTACACCCATTTCACGCTTACTTTAATTTTAAGGTGTTACTTTTTTTAAACTGGAGGTAGCGGAAGCCCAGAGAGGGGGAGGGGCTGCTCCAAGGTCACAGAGCAAGGGCCTGGGGCCGGCTGCAGCAGCCTCGAGCTGCAGGGCTTTGCTTGCTCCCGGGGAGCCGTAGGGGCCTCCCCGTGAGTCATGCCCAGGCTGCGCCCGCTCACTCGCTTCGTTCCACCCAGGCCCAGATGAAGGAGCTGTGGCGGGAGGTGGAAGAGTCGCGCACCTCCCGGGAGGAAATCTTTGGCCAGAACCGGGAGAGTGAGAAGCGCCTCAAGGCGCTGGAGGCGGAGGTGCTGCGGCTGCAGGAGGTATTGCTAGAATGGGCGTGGCCCTGGAGGTCGGGTGGGCGGGGCCCTGGGGTGGGAGTGGGGCGGACCCCTGGGGATTGGAGGCAGGAGGTGGGCGGGGCCAACAGGCTAGGCTTGACGGCACTAGGGAGCCCCGGGACGGTTCTGAGCGGAGCAGGGGGAGATTGGAGTCAGGAAGGCTGGGGAGAGAGGACGAGGCCTGAGCTGGGGCCATGGGGGCACAGGGAGGAGACAAGGCAGAGAAAATAATGGGTCAGCATGGACAGGGCTGTAAGGGGGCAGAGGAGGTAAGGAGAGACCTGGGGGCCAGGCCCCATGACTGGGGGGACCTGGAGGAGCAGATTGGAAAGGAGATGCTGACCTCAGTGAGGCCGTGCCGAGGGAGAGGGGCTTGGGGGTGGACACGAGTCAGGGGCTCCAGAGACAGATTTAGGAGATATCTGCCTGTAGATCAAAGTTCATTCCAAGGTTGCCCACGGATGGCGTGTTC
>CM052888.1:45474801-45504198 GCA_028534135.1 Potos flavus
ACCTCCGGCTTCTTGCACTTTGGAAATGGTGCTGGTGCCACCCTCTGGCACTACAGCACTTACCAACCCCATGGCGGGGGGGGGGGGGGGGGGCGGGTGCTGAGACCTTCTTCGAACCCCTAAACACAGGAGCAGGAGAGCAGGGAGACGAGGACTGGGGCTCTCGCTGGGGAGGAAATCCAGGTGTAGTTGGCAAGCTGTGGTCCCAAAGGGCATCCCTCCATCCTTAAATTGTTAATGATCTTTATTAGCAAGGGAGCTCCCCTGCCCTCCGAAGCTAGCGTTCCCATTCCCCTCCCCCCTCTCCCTCTCTTCCCCTCGCTCCACTTAGCCACTGACCCCTGAACATCTGAGTGACAACAGCCCAAGCCCCAGGTCTCCCCCAGCCTTTGACCCTTGCAAAGGGGTGGGATAAGGGGACCCCTCTTCCCCCGCCTCCCTCCTGGTTGCTCTTGTGTGATCACAGTTTGGTTGGATTTTCCTGCGGGGCCTGGAGGAGGCCCCCATGTCCTCCCAGTGTCCAGGCTCTCGCAAAAATAAACTCCAGCCCCAACCCTTGGGGCTGTGTATGTTTCTGCACGGGGATCTCTGATGTGGCAGGAGGTGGGGCAGTCGGCTGGTTCGAATCACAGCTGGCCAGTGTTGGTAGCCCCCCCCCCTGCCCCTGCGTACCGGCATTTAATGTGAAAAAACTCATTTCAGCCTGCTTCCCACATATTCCCTCCGTTATACAGGTGGGGAAACTGAGGCTGAGCTGTCCCTTGCTCCAAGTCTCCTAGTGAGTAAATGGTAGAAGGGATGCTGCACTCCGGCTGACCCCCAAGTCTTTGCAGAACAGTGACAGAGTGACTACTGAGCCACCTGTTGGGTAGTGATCCTTCGTTTAGCTGAACAGCTAAAGGTGGGCCGCTCGTCTCAACCTTCAGCACAACGCCTAGAGGTAGGGATGCCATTGCTTTCCAGCACCTAGAATAGTGCCTGGCATGTAGTTGGAATTCATATATTTGCTGAGTGAATAGATGACCCCCTCCCGCCCTGTTAGAGTGGTGGAAACAAGCCCAGAGAGGTTGAGAGACTTGCCCAAGAACACACAGCTACCAAGAAGCTGAATCCGCACAGCCTGCGCACAGGCTTCGGGGTGGGCAATGTGGGGCATGTGGCCCTCGGCCCCTAACCTCGTATTGGAGACTCGGCTCCGCTCCGCTCCTGGCGTCATCACCTTCACATCAGAGCTCCTATTACCAGGTGCCCTCACAGTTTCAAGTTAGGGGTGTGGATCCCCATTTTTACCATTGGGGAAACAGGCAGTCACTTCTTCCCCACACACATACCATCCCCCAGAAGTCACAGGGTGAGAGCCAGCGATCGAGGGGATGTCTGGACCCCCACTTCCCCCGCAAGTGCACACTCTCACTACTTTAATACGACCCCTGTGCTTGAAGACCCAACTCCTCTGTTCCCAAAACCCCCCCACCCCGGCCCGGATCAGGAGACCTCCCCAACAAACAGGATGCAATTTTTAAATGAAAAGGAAACTTTTATTTTGGTGGGAAGTGAGAGGGTGGGTGGGAAGGGGGCATGACACTTTTTTCTTTGGGGAGGGCAGGTGACATGCGGCAGCTTCTGCATTGGGCGGTTCATGCACCCAGGGTGGGCGTGGGGGAGACTTGGGGGAGGGGCCATACAGACCCCTCCCTCCCTGCCCTGGGGGTGGGCTGAGAAGACCCGCCGTTAGCACCAGAGTTGGACGATTTGCAGACCTCCCCTCCCCACACTGACTCCGGACACCCGCCCCCATCCCTGAGAGCGCCCCTCGCCACTCCTCCCACCTCCCACTTCGACGGGCCAGGCCCGTCCCGCCCACATGTGAGTGAGAGAATCTTATTGCTGTGTGTGTGATGGGGAGGAGGAGCCGCTGAACTCAGGAAGACGCCCCGCCGTTGCTTCCTCCCCAATCGCCCCGCCCCCCGCCCCGTGTCCGTGCGTTCCCGGAGCGCAGGAGGGGCGCGACATGCGTGTGGGGAGCGCGTCATGCAGCGCATGCGTGTAGTTGCAGGCACCCTGGCGGCCGGGGAGAAAAGGGGAGCGGGACTCGGAAGTTGTCCATTTAGCGCTCTCTCTTCCTCCCCGAATCCCACACTGTTGACTTGGGGGATGTGGGCGGTGGGGAAGTACGTGAGTCACGTTTTGTAAAGGTTTATGATTGTGATTATTTTTAAAAGCTGAACTAAAAAGCTGGGTACGTGTGGCAGATTGGCGAGCAGGAGGAGACGTTGGAAAGAGGTCTGTACCCTTTGGAAAAGATCCTCACCCCCTTTCCCCGCACTGTTCGGCTTCCGTGAGGGTCAGGGAATCTGGGGGCTATTTTTTTTTTTTTTTTAAGAAGTAAAATATTTGGCAATATAATCAGTCCCCACCCCCATACCCTGGCGTCTGGAGCCCCTAGCCCTTTGCCTTGCCCCACCCCGCTCCCACCAGAACCTGCCCCACCCCTCACCCCTGATTCGCCAGGGTTTAGGGTCCGAGGGAAGGATGGGGGGACTCAAAATGCCCCTTGCATAGGAATCGTTGCATCAAGAATCGTGCTCAGTGACATCCCCCAACCCTCGGGTGGGTGGGGGGATTCCTGAGGCCGTGGGAGCACAGGGAGGGAGGTTGCTAATTCCGTGGGCCTCCAGCTCCAAAAGGGGGGGGGTCCCCTCTAAGGATTCTGGGACCGGTGTGGTCTCTGGGCTTGGGGGAGGTAGCGCATCCTTGAGCCAGGATGGGATATGAGAAATGATCTCCCGCCCGCGAGCATGGCAGGACAAGGAATGCCTGGGAAGGGTGGGCTAGAATTCCAGCCCCGGTAGGTTTGTCGTTTCCCAAGCTTCTGATGTTCCAGTGTCCCTTGACAGGGGCACAGCCTCTGCTGTAAGTGGAAACACTCTACCCTAAACAAAAGGTGCCTGGGCCAGGCAGCAGTATCCGGACTTACCAGCTTCTGTGCAAGACGCCGTAAGACAAAACTTTCTAGATTAAGTGTCCTTGTACTGCCTAAAACCTTAGCACATCACCAGGGGTACAAATATAACCCTCTGGGAAACACTGATGTCCATGAAGAAGGTCCCTTTTGGCCACCATGTAAGGGGAGGGGCTCTTGGAAGAGGCAGGGCTAGGCATAAGAAAGGGGATGCCTGGGGGAAGGTCTGGTTCCCTGGAATTGCAGACAGGTTAAGCCTCTCTTGGAAATTCTAGCATCAGGAGAACCTGAGGTGGATGTCTGGTGTCAGAGACTTGGGGATATCTGGAGGGGGGAGGCCTGAGGACTTGGGGGTGTCCAAGAAATGTCCAAGTGTGGGAAGGATTTGGAGCATCCCAAAGGCTGAAAGTGAGCTGAAGGGCTGGGTCAAGTCTTGGAGGTTCGAGGTGCTGGGATGCAGTCCAGGCAATGGGTGGGGCGGGGCTTGGGGGGCAGCATCTGTATGCAGAGCTTAAGTCCCAGGACCCTGTGGGGATTTAGGGGATGCGGGGTGCCAGGGTTGGTCTCGGGAATTCTGGGTGCAGGTCTCATGTCCTGGTAATCTGAAGGGGGTGTTGGGGAATTTTGTGTGCTAGGGCCAGATCATCCCAGAAATTCTGAGATGGGAGGTCTGAGTCCATGCAGCAAGAATAGAGGCGAGCAGATCCCTTTGGGGGGGGGGCGGGGAGAACTGGGGAGGGATGACAGGGTCACATTCACCAGAGGGGTCCTCCTAAAGGCTGAGGGAGCAGCTGTCCACAGCACACGCCCCATGCCTCTGCTTCTTCCATCTGAGTTCAGCTCGTTTTGGGGGCTTGAGTGACTGTTCCTCCTTCCCCCACATTGTTGCTAATATATATATACATATATTTTACATCAATGTGAGGAGTTGTCCTCCTGGGGTGAAGGGTAGGAGGCTAGGAAACCCTCCTGCGGCTTAAATGACAGCCCGACCCCCTTGAGGTCCCCGCCCCTTCCCCAGAATGCCCCTTCCCTCAATCCCGTGGCATGCAGCCCCCGGCGGCTTATTGCTGAGGTGGGGTTGGAAGGGAGGGTTCCGGGTTGAGGGAAGCATGCAGAGTAGGGGAGAGGCGCCCCCCAAATGTAACTGGCATAATTTGGACGTATTTACAGGAGTTTATGGGAGCGGGATGTCCTATGGCTCATGGAGACCTGAGAAGGCTTTATTTTGGGGGAGGAGGGGTGGAGAGTTGGGGAGGGCTGGACTTTGGCTCCTCCCCCTCCATCCTGGGAGCCCAGGTGGGGGTGAGGGGTCCGGGGGTGTCTGCTGGCGTCGTCGTCTCGGTTGCATATTATTAATGACTTTTTGATTTTAAAAAAAAAACCCTTTCCCCCACCCCCCACCCCCAGCTCCTTTGACCTTCTTCCCTGTCACCCCCGAGTCCCCCCACGGGGGGGAGGGGAGCGCTAGAGGATGGAGGGCAGGGTTGGGGGAGCGCGGCGGGCGGCCCTGGGAGAGCCAGGGGGAGTGGCAAGGGGCGCGAGGCGCAGGGACACCCCGCTCAGGCCCGCGATGCTGCTCAGGCTGCGGGATTTCTCGTAACCTGGGGGGAAGGGGTCGGAAACACGGGAGGAAGCATGGAGATGGGGGTGCAGGGGAAGGGTCCAACAGACAGAGCGACCCCGAGACAGGGAAGCAGGGGAGAAACGGCCAGGAGGGACAGGAGATGGAGAAAGAGACACGGAGACAGCGAGAGACAGGAAAAGTCAAGAGACAGAAAGAGGTGAAGCAGAGGGTCAGGGATAGAGACGGTGGGACAGGGATAGGGTAGATAGGGACAGAGACAGCGAGGGAGACAGAGGGCATGAGAGACAGAGACAGACACCAAGACATGACAAGACAGATGGCAGAGGCAGAGAGATGGACAGAGGCGGACCAAGGAGATGGAGAGAGAGGCGAACAAATTGGACAGTCAGTCAGCATCAAGGAGAAAGGTTCAGACATGGGGAGGGGGGAGAGACTCAGGGTTAGGAGGCAGGGTGGCGCCCACCGAGCCTCCCTCACCCCAACCCCACCACAGCCCGCCCCCCACCTTCCCTCCCCCTCCCCCGTTTGGCCCCCTTATCTGAGGCAAAAAGGTTGGGGGGGCAGCAAGGCAGATGGGCAGCCGGGCACGGGGAGGGAGCTCGGTGGAATGCATGTAGGGGGAGCAGCCAGTGGGTGGGCTCGGGTGGGGGCTGACCTAGTTGTGGGGAAAGGGGGAAAGGCAGGTGATGGGGCTGTGGGGGGCGGAAAGGACCAAAAGCGGGCAGTACCCGGGAGGGGGGCTGGAGAGCAGTCTGAGTGGGGCAAGGCTCACCTGCAGGTTGCAATGGGGTATCTTTAAAGGGTCATGAAGTCTTGAGGTGGAAACCTTCTGATGGGAAGGTTCTCACAGTGTCTTGAGAACCAAAGGGGTCTAAGATTGGGGGGTATGTGTGTGGTTTCTTGAAAGCTTGGGAAGATGTGAGTTCTGCCAGTGTCTGGGGAAAGTTCTAGCACTTCTCTAGGCGATGCCAAGAGGTCTGTCTGGATGAGGGCATCTTGACCAGAGGAGAGGGGGCCTGGGGGCCAGGGGTTGGAAGCCCAGTATCTTGGGGACCCCCCTCCCAGCCATTCCCAATTGCTAACCTGGGGGGAAGGGGCAGGGGGGGACCGAGGGTCTCGCGAGGTCTCAGGCGGTGACAAGAGCTGGGGACAGAAATACACAGAGTCACGGCGGGGGGAGGGTGGTCAGGGGGAACCCCCCAACACAGCCTCACTGTTGGGGGGACGGAGAAACGCCGGAATCACTTCCTCCTCTCTGGTGTTTTCCGGGGGAGGGGAGCAGTGAAATGGGGGCGGCCAGAGACATCAAATATGGAAGGAGCTTCCGGGGTGGCTGGGGAGAAGGGGGTGGGTGGGGAGGAGGACCAAGGAAGGGAGGAGGGGGTGGGTGGGGAGGAGGGCCAAGGAAGAGGTGGAGGGAAGGATGGGGAAGAAGGGGGAACAGGTGTCAGGTGTTGGACTCAGGTGGTTGGTGTGAAAAGAGAAGGGAAGGGTCATGGGGTGGGCGAGGGGCGGGCCAGGGGGAGGGGTCTTGGGAGAAGGAGTGGGGGACAGTAGTGGGGGGGTCACCCAGGGGGGACAGAGAGGAAGGGAGGAGCTTGGAAGTGCAGGAAGGGGAGGGATCCAGGACCCTGGGGCAGAGAACTCAGTCAGCCCCATCAGCTCCAGCCATTATTTGAGTTCAATGAATGGATTTTGGCATCAGAGGCAAGAGCAGCAGAGACCTCCATCCGCCCACCCCACTCCACCCTCCCTCCCATTCCCAAATCCTCCCCACTCCCTCAGCCCCTCAATTCTCTGGGGCCCCATCTAGACCTGGGGGTGGGGAACGAAGAGTGGTACGGGACTGGGTGCAAGCAGGAGGAGGGGTGAGGTGGGAGCAGGGAAGGGGGGGATAATGAGATGAAAATGGAGGATGAATTGGTGGGGATGGAGGGATGGAGTGAGAGGAGCCACAGTCCCTCCTGGACTAGGAGCCTGGATGCCTGGGTTCTCATCCCTGTCTGCCCTATGGCCGGGCTTGCTCATGGCCCCCCGAACTTCTGTGAAACAAGGGACTTGAGACAAGGCTGTCCCTGGAGGCTCCCCAAGTCCCACAACAGCATCTTCATAGGCTGTAGGCAGGGGTTCTTTGGGCTATTATCTCTGTATCTCTAAAGAAGTTTCCACAGACGTTTGCGATCAATTGCCTTCAGGCAGCTTCCCGTCACTTTGAAGATCAAATCTAGCCTCTCACCATAACCTGTCATGATCCTTCCCCACATACTCTGTCTGGCACCCACTCTCCCTTCGGCTACTCACTTCCAGCCACACTCCCCTCCTTGCTCTTCCTTGGACAAACCAAGCTCATCCCACCTGAGTACCCCCGGGCCTTTGCACTTGCTGTGCCTTCTGCCGGGCTGGCCCTTTTCACCATTCAGATTTCTGCCTTACCTCCTCAAAAAGCCCTTTGCAGACCTCCCCCACCCCTCATCTGAAGCAGCCAGAGTAATCGTCTTGTTCGTTCGTTTGATTTTCTGCTCCCCTGATCAGGGGGTGGCAAACGTTTCCTGCAAAGGGCCAATTCCTAAATATTTTCAGCTCTGTGGGCCACACATTCTCCGTGGCAACTCTTCCACTCTCTACTGGCAGCTCTTCCACTCTATTTACAAAACAGCTTGCTGGCAGACTTGGCCCCTGGGCTGAAGCGTGCCAATCTGTGCTCTAGCATGTTCGCTCCGTGATGGCGGATTCTTGCTCTGCGCGCTGCCAAATCTCCAGCGCCTGGAGCCCTGCCCTCGGTAATTAGCTGCTCAGTGAAGGAACGGATGGATGGATGGAGGAAGCAAGCTCCGTGCCTTGAGCTAGGGTGGCTCTGAAGATTACAAAACATGTGTTCGCTTCCTGGCAGGAGATAAGATGCTGGACTGTGTTTGCTGAAAGGTTCCTCGACTACCTGGCCACGCTCTCCCCCTCTTCTGCCCACCGCCAGTCCCCAGCCCCGTCCCTCCCACCCCCTCCCCGATCCCTGACTCCCTCCACCTTGTCCCTTCCTCTCCATCCCTGGGCACAGCCCTGAGCTGGGTCCAGGCAGCATCCTCCCCCTGGACCTTCGTCCCAGCCTTCTGACCTCTAGTCCGTCCGCACACAGCCCAGGAGCCGACCTGCCCTCCCCGGGGCCCTGACCAAGGTCCTGGCCCTTCAGCCCAGCCCGGCTTTCCTGCCTGTCTACCTGCCAGTCCCCGGTGTCCTCAGCTTTGCGTGCGCTGGTCCCTCTGATCGTCACCATCTAATGGGATCACTTCTTCGCTTGAGGTCAGGCTAACTCCAGACACCAGTTCCTTCGGGAAGCCTTCCCTGTCACTTCCGTCCTACCCTGGGGATTTCCAGTGTGCCTCGTACTGCGCGTGCCTGTGCTACCTCCACCTCCAGAGATCACCTCAAACAGGGACTTTCTAGGTCAGCATCTGCCTCTCCCATCAGACTGGGAGCTCCGCGGGGGCGGGGGATGGGCTTCTTCCCTGCCGACTCCCTGCTTCTGCTCATTCCGGGCCCATTCACAGGCCCGCCACTGCGTGAGCGACTGAGTCCCCCTCACCCCGGCTTGCACCCCTAGAAGTGTGCTGGGTGTGCACCCTGGTTTCTTCATTGAATTAAAAAAAAACACCCGGGGGGACGCAGGGGGAGAGATGTGGATGGGGGTGGAGGCTGGGGCTCCGTCGTGATGGGCAGGGGAGGGAGGTCAGGCACGTGGTGGGGAGGGGTGGGTTAGTTCTGGGGGGTGAGTGAGGGGCAGGGCAAGTCCTGGGCAGGTGGGTATGGGGTCAGGGTCGTGGCTGCAGGTTAATCAGATGGAGACGTTCAGTGAGGGGACGGGAGTCTCGGTCAGTGGGGGCTGCATGTTCTCAGAGGGGTTAGTCAGGAGGGAGGTGGGGATCCAAGGGTGGGGGCTACTTACCCCGGGGGGAGGGGATTCGTCCGCTAGGGGGATATCCAGGCTGCAGCGTTGGCGTTGAGGTCGGGCAAGAAGCTTGGGGGGCCTGGCTTACGCCAGTCTGGGGGGGGCAGTGGGGGAGCACCGATGGCTGGGGGTGGGGGAAGAGGCCAGAGGGTCGGGGTGGGGTGGGGATGGGGGAGATGGAGATGGAATAAAGACAGGTGAAGGGTCAGTGGTGAGGAAATCTGGGGGCGGGAGGGGTCTGGGAGGAAGGGAATTTGGGGTCGGGATGGGGGAAGGGAAGTCCAGCACCTCCTCCCCCATCTCCCTCTCCCCCCTCCCCTGAGGGAGGGAGAGAGAGAGAGGGAGGGTCCCGGGGGCCAGTGGAGGGCACCTCACCTTTCCGGATGGAGCCATCAGGGGAAGGGGCATAGTCGGTGAGGAGGAAGCAGGCTCGGTCCCGGCTATAGCGGCCTCGGCTCCCAGGGGTGATGGGGCTCTTGTCTTCCGGGGACATGGCGGGCTGGTCGATGGCTGGGCAGTCCTCGTGGGCAAGCGCAGCTGCGGCGGGGTCCCCATTGGGGCGGGGATCTGCACCGGGGGGCGGGGGGTCAGACAGAGACACAGAGGACAGAGTGAGGTGTGGGAACTCAACGCGGAGGGGAGAATAGCAAGGAGGGTGGGTGCCGGAAGTAGATGATTGAGGGGCACGTGTCTCGAGGAGGGGACAGGAGGGGTGCACAATTGGAAGCAGGGGTCAGGGCGCGTGCCTGGTGGGTTCAGGGAGCCGGTGATTGGGGGAGGGTGTTAAATGCTGGGAAGGACGACAGGGAGAGGGAAGGGCGGTCAGGAGTAGGTGTGGATGGAGGGTGTTGGGTGCTGGGAAGGGCAGGAGTGGGGTGGGGAGCTGGGCATTTAGAGGGTGGTTGGGAAGTTAGGTGGTGCTGGGAAGGAGGCTGGGATAGGGTGCTGGGGGGGCAGCTGGTTGAAGTGAGCGAAGTAGGGCAGGACTGGGGTGCGGTATTGGGTTGGGAGGGTGCCTGGGCTGGGATGGGTCTGGAGGGATGGCTGGGGGATGTAGGGAGCAGGGAGGGAGTTGTTTAGGGACGGCGTTGGGTGCTGGAAAGGGCACAGTGGGGAAGGGTTGGGAAGGTGACAGAGGAGGGAGGGGGGAGGTGGGGGGTCCCCCAGGCTCTGACTTAAGCTATTTTTAATTGGTGTGAAACTGGGTCAGCGGCTGAGGGAGCAAGATGAGGGCCAGGCGGCCCAGCTCCCTTTCTTGACCTACTTAAGTCACGGGGGGGGGGGGGGGGCGTGGGGGGGGCACCAGCCTCTCCCTGCTCCGGACTGCCCCCAATCATCGGACTGCCGCCAATCATCATCTCAGAGACAAGGACTCTTGGGGGGGGGCAACACTTGGTCAACTTTCTTCTCCCTCCTCTCCTTTGCTTCACCTCTTTATCTCGGCAGCCCCTCTGTGAGTCTCTCGGACCCCTCTCAGGCTGCTGTCCGTACAGCCGGAGACAGGGCCCTGGGTCCCGAGTCCCCGTCCTGTCACGTGGCCGGTCCGCCCTCTGGGCCTATCTTCCTGCCTTGTCTCCTCTCTTGGCCTCACTGTTATTAGAACCTGAACTCTCCGCCACTGACCCCCCCCACCCCGCTCCCTCCACCTGTCCTCACTTTCCCCGCTCTCAGTGACAAATGCTTGCTTTCTGTGGCTTTTACACTCTTTTCTCAGGGTCATGGCTGGAAGAATCCCATGTTGCAACTGTCCCTTGGCCAGGTCTGCGGCCGGCCTGCGATTCCTTCCCACGTTAGACCCACTCTGTGCTGTGTCTGAGTCCCCCTCGCTAGAGGCTCATTATTCTGCCTCCCAGGTCCCCAGAATATCTGTCTCTCCCCAAGCTGTCTCTTTCACACAGAATCTCTCTGTTTCTGGGCCTTTTCACTGACCTCAGCAATAGCCATTCGCCTTTCCCTCTCCCCTCTTTCCCGACCTCCATCTCTCTTAACCTCAGCAGTGACCTCCCGCCCCCTCAGAACCTCTCCCTCCGCCCCCCCATGCACCCTTCTCACCTGCCCGGTTGATCTCAATGACTTCCTCCTGAGCCAGTGGGCAAGGCTCCCCGGGGGCTGGCAGAGGAGGCAGCCCCATGATCCCCAGCCCACCCGCTCCCCCCCTGAGCAGCCCGGGGTGCGTGTGGGGGCCGGGTGGATAGGCCCCAGCCACAGTCACCCCCACGGAAGGTGGGGTGATGGGGGGCGGCGGGCTGATGCCGCCGCCGCTGCCGTGGTGGGCGTGGTGCGGGGGCGGCGGGGGAGGGTCGGGCTTGCAGTAGTTGGGAGAGCCGGGCTGCGGGGGACGGGGGATGTGTTTGTTCTTCTTCTTGGGCAGCTTCTGCTTGGCCATGGCCAGCGAGTAGTACATGCCAAAGTTGTTGACGATGACGGGCACGGGCATGGCGATGGTGAGCACCCCCGCCAGGGCACACAGTGCCCCGACCAGCATCCCCGACCACGTTTTGGGGTACATGTCTCCGTAGCCCAGGGTCGTCATGGTGACCACGGCCCACCAGAAGCCGATGGGGATGTTCTTGAAGTAGGTGTGGTTGGACCCCAGGATGTCATCGGGGTCCGCGCCGATGCGCTCGGCGTAGTAGATCATGGTGGCGAAGATGAGCACGCCCAGCGCCAGGAAGATGATGAGCAGCAGGAACTCGTTGGTGCTGGCGCGGAGCGTGTGGCCCAGCACGCGCAGCCCCACAAAATGGCGCGTGAGCTTGAAGATGCGAAGGATGCGGACGAAGCGGACGACGCGCAGGAAGCCCAGCACGTCCTTGGCGGCCTTGGAGCTGAGGCCCGAGAGGCCCACCTCGAGATAGAAGGGCAAGATGGCCACGCAGTCGATGATGTTGAGGCTGCTCTTGAGAAATTCCACCTTGTCCGGGCAGAAGGTGACGCGCATGAGGAACTCGAAGGTGAACCAGACCACGCACACGCCCTCCACGTAGGTCAGGAAGGGCTCCGTCTCCACCTCCACATTGGTGATGTTCTCTGGTGGAGCCCCGGGGATCGGGGAGG
The DNA here is from genome assembly GCA_028534135.1 of Potos flavus. NCBI lineage: Eukaryota > Metazoa > Chordata > Mammalia > Carnivora > Procyonidae > Potos > Potos flavus. The sequence continues at coordinate 45,486,349 of CM052888.1, forward strand.
CCTGGGTCACCGTCTTGTTGCTGATATGGATGAAGCCTTCGTGGGTCTCCAGGCAGAAGGTGGTTATGGAGATGAGGATGAAGAAGAGGGAGGCGAAGGCCACATACTGTGAGGCAGGGCAGGAGAGAGAGGGCAAAAGGTGACCCAGGCATCTGGTCAACCAGCCAAATCCCCAAGACCCTCCCGGCGGCCCCTTTTCCCAGCCTCAGATTCCAGGGAAATTCAGAAACCCCATGCCTCCATCACAGCCCGCACCCTGCTGTCCCCTCTAATGCCTGATAAAGGGGAGGGAAAGGATCGGAGGCAGCTCTCCCCAGCTTGGGATAGGGATCAGCTCCAGCAGTGGAAACAGATGGGCAACTGTTTTCATGGAAACGGCAATTTCTGCTCCTTTGCTCTATCTCCCAGACCACTTCCCCGCACCCTGTGTCCTATCTCAGGACTCCCCAGCAGGGTCCAAGGATTCTGGGGGGAGGGATGAGGGTGTGGGGGGAAGACCAAGATCACTCACCCTCTGTGTATCAGAGGCTTTGGAGCTCAGCTTGGAGCCAAGGGAAGGGGAAGGGGAGAAGTTGGGTGGGGAGGCAGAATCCCGGGGACAGTCAAGAAAGCCTGGATTTGAATCCAGCTTTTCCTGTGCCTAATTTGGGCAAGGAAACTAAGCTCTCCGTACCTCAGTTTTGTTTTGTGTGGTTTTTTGTTTTTTTTTTACCAGATTATTATGAGGATTATATTAGATAAATATACAAAAGTCCTGGCTTGGCCCAGCGCCTGGAACTCAGTAAGCTAGTCTGAGCTCCTATTAGGGTACGCGGGCATCTGTTAGTTGGGGGCAAGGTCAAGGCCTTCAGCCAGGAGCCAGGGCTTAAGGACCCTAGTCCCAATGTCCGGCCCCAGAGAAGGGAGAAAGCTGGTGTCACCCTCAACTAGAGAGGACAGCAAAGGGCTGGAACTACAGAGGGTGTTAGGGCCATAAATAGGAAAGGAAGTGAAGGGTCAAGTCTGCAAAAATTGAAAAGGATAGAAGCAAGGAGGGTTGGAGTTTCAGGCTCTGGAGAGGAAGGGAGGGTCAGGGGCCTAAGTGTCAGGGGAGATGGTGGAGCTAGGGCCATAGAGGTGAGGCGGCTTTAGCCAAAAGTGCAGAAAAGGGGATAGGGTGCACATGGGTTATTTCAAGATGGCGAGGACCAGAGTCCTGCACGCATTGGTGTGGATGTTGAAGAAAACCTAGAGGAGCAGAGTGTCAAGATCTTAGAGAAGGAAGGGGACAGAGCTGGCCCCTGGAGATGACAGTGGGTTTTATCAAATATGTAGAGAGGAGAAGAAAAGAGTGGGGTTAGTGCCTTGCAGGGAGAAAGAGATGGATATTAAGGCAAAGAGGAGGCTTTAGTCAGTTGGGTAGAGGAAGGAGGGCCTGAGTAGCTTGAGTTTTAATCAGGGATGCAGAGAAAAGCGGGCGCCCAGGGTCCGACTGCAGACAGGACCCCAGACCTTGGGATGGGCTGGGGACCTGCACAGCCCCTCAGCCACTCCCCTTCCTCCACAGGGCTGGGGGGCGGGGTCTGGGCTTGGGAAGGCTCAACTTTAATCTGAAGTGCAGAGCAGAGAGGTGTGCCAGAGTCTGCCGCAGAAAGCCTTGGACCTTTCGGTGGGCTGGGGTCAGCGCTGGCCCTCTCTGCCCCGCCCCCCTCCTCGTTTCTCCGCAGTGGTTTAAGAGATCAGAGGACGCCGCACAGCGCATGCCCGGTGCTCCCCGCCCCCTCCGAGCCGGGTGCGCGGCGCAGACTGCGGCACCGCAGTGGGGGCGGGCCGGCCGGGCCGGGGGGCGGGGCGCGCGGCGGCCAGCACCTCGGCCAGCTCCCCCGCCGCAGTGCGCAGCCGCCGCGGCTGAGAGCGGTCTTAACCCCTTCCCGGCGGGAGCAGAGCAAGCAGGGCGCAGCCGCAGTGCCGCCGCTTCACTTCGGGAGGCCGCGGGCCAGGAGTTTAACTCCTTCCCTCCCAGGGCAAGGAAGGAAAGGTGGGCACCCGCCGCAGTGAGCAGCTGTAGAGGCTGGACAGCGTTGGGACTGGTTTAACCCCTTGCCCCGAGGTGGTTCAAAAGCAGAAGGGGCAGGAGGGCAAGGAGTCTTGCCCTGTAAGAAGGAAAGGAAAAATTACGAGGAGGGGATCGAGGATGAAGTAGGGCCCTACTCTCCACGTTGCACTGGCCTCTGCTCTCAACTCTGTCAAGCTCTCTCACTTGTAGGCTGGAAAGTACTTGGCAAGCCAACACTCAAAAAAACCATTTGTGGAGTGAGTGACAACTCCCCTTCCCCCGTAACTGTCCCGGACCCCTAGTCTCACCTCAGCACCCTTCGATGGGGTCACGAGAGAAGGGCGCCCCAAGCCATGGGGGAGGAGGCTTCTCAGAGGCCCGAGGGGGCATTTAGGGCCAAGTCCCTTCGGAACCTCTTCCTCCCCACCTCCCCCCACCCAGCCCCAAATCTCGCCAACTCAGCGCTTCCCGGGACCAAACTTTATGCGGTGCCTCTAGGCTGCCCCCCCCCTTCACTCCCTCCCCTGGCGCGAATGCAGCACTGCGGCTCCACGTCCTTCCCGGCCCAGGACACGGCACGGTGGGGGGAGGGGGCGGACCGGTTCCTCCGGGTGTTCGGGTCCCCGGGAGGCTAGGAGGGGGCCCCGGAGTTGTTCCTCCTTCCCCTCCTTCCTGATCCCCCCCATTTTGAACTGTCCCCCTCTCTTCCAACACAGGGAGGAAGTTAGTAGGAGGAAGAGGTTCAAGGGAGAACAAAGGGGGAGGGTAGCTATTTAGCCTAGGAAGTTAGACATGTTCGAAGGAAGTTTTGGGGGGAAGATGAAGGGAGTTTTGGGAAAAATCTGGCATTTCAAGGGAGTTAAGACTAGAATGTGGATTCTCTGGTTCACTTTGGGGGTAGGAGAGCAGAGGGGCCCAGTCCTGGGGTTTGATGGTGGGGGGGCAGGGAGCTTGGGAAAGGGGGAGTGACCAGGGCTGGGGTAGGGGCCAGTGGAGAGATACCAAGGCAGAGTAGAAAGAATTGGGAGCTATTTTGAGAAGGAAGTTTTGGGACAAATAATGGGGGGAGGGGGGAGTCCCAAAGATTGAGGTTCAGTAAAGTTCTGGAACAGGAGAAAAAGTCAGTTGATTGACTTGGAAAAGGACTGGGAGGCTCTGGATGGGGGATCCCAGAGATAAAGAGTAGGAAGGGAGAAGAAGCTGGGAGAATCTGTGGATGAAGAAGAAGGCATATGGGAGCTTCTGGAGAGGAAAGACATATTATGGGGGCTCAAGACTCTTCTGGAGACACTGAGGAGGAGTGTGAAAGGCTTGGGGGAAGTCTGGAGCTTTATAGGGAAAGTCCTTGGGATGGGAGTTGGCGTGGAGGATGCAGGAAGATATGTGAACACAGACACAGAGGGGACTGGATAGGGTCCCAGGAGGGAAGGCTCCCCAAGACTCCATGTTGCAGTAGGGGGAGGGGGAAAGTGTGCTAGCCAGAGCAAGTGGTTTGGGGGCTCACAGGGGTCCAGGAGGCTCTGAGATTGAGGCAGAGTCTTCTAAGACTTTGAGAGCAGAAGTGGGGTTCAAAAATAGCCAGAAGACTCAAACTTGAAGAGAGGGGGAGGTGTGGGGAGAGGGGCATAGGGAAAAAGAATCAGGGAGAACCCGAGGGACTGAGGGTTGGAGAGGGGGCTTCAGAGGAGCTGCAGGGGGCAGGGAAAGGCAGGGGCAGTGTTCACGGGGTCTGGGACGCTGAAGGTTAAGAAGGGAGGTCTTCTGAGGGTCTGGGGATGATCCAAGAAACTGAGGGCTGCAGAGGGGTTCTCTAAGGTTCTGAGGAGTGACCAAGAGAGGTGAAAAGGATTTACAAGGGCTCAGAAGACTCGGGGCTGGAGAAAGTTCCTCTGAGGGTCTCAGAGGAGTCCAAGAAAGGAGGTAGTGAGGTTGTTCGGAGAAGCCCAGGAGGTTCATAGACGGGGCAGAAGTTTCTAAGAGTGTTGGGTAGCCTAGGGAAGCCGGGTGGGGTTTGGAGGGATCTGGGGGATTCTGAAGGTTGAGGAAGCGTCTTCTGAGGATCTGACAATGGCAGGGAGAGGGGGTGTGTTCAGAAAAGTACGGGAGACTCGGGGTTGGAGAAAGAGGCTTCTCTAGAAGAACCTGGGAGGCCCAGAGACCAGGAAGTCCAGGAGGGGCTGGGACGGGCCACGGGATTCTGGGGGTTAGGATGGGGCACTCCTAAGGCGCTGGGATCTGCAGGAAAGGGGGTAGGGATGGGGGCTCCGAGAGCGCGCTCACCCTGGCGGCCCGCGACGAGTAGGGGTCCTCGAAGAGCGCCCACACGCGGGGCTGCCAGCGGCGCCACCACGTGCCGCCTGCGCCGCCCGCGCCCCCTGGCGGCCCCCCGGCGCCGCCGCCCGCGTCCTGGAAGCAGAGGCGCTTGAGCTCGCCGCCCGCGCCGTCCAAGCCGCCGCCGCCCGCACCCGCCTCGTCGTCCAGGCCCGCGTCGTGGGCGCCGGCGGCGTTGGCGGCGTTGGCTGCGCCCGCTGGGTCCGGGGCCTCGAAGGAGTCGAGCGCCTCTTCGGCGTCGCGGTGCTGCCGGTAGGTCATCCAACAGCAGGCCTCCACGTCGGTCTCGTCGATGCCCCAGAAGCCGAGCTCCTCCTCGAAAAGCGGCCCGCACACGTCGGCCGGACAGTGCAGCTTGCCTGTGCGGTAGTAGTTGAGCACGTAGGCGAAGACTCCCGGGTGCCGGTCAAAGAAGAACTCGTCAGCGCCGGGATCGTAGTCGAAGCGCGCCGCCGCCTCGGGCTCCGTCAGGCCGGCCAGCCGCGTCCCCGGCAGGGTGCGCAGCGTCGAGCGGTACGTCTCATGGCGCACGCCGCCCACGTTGATCACGATCTTGCCGCTGTCGCCACCGCCGCCGCCGTGCCGCCCCATGGCCGCCGCCGGCAGCCCGGGGCATGGCTCGGCGCGCCGGCCCCCGGGCCCGCAAGGTGCCGGGGGGCCCGCCGAGGACGCGGCGGGGCCGGGCTGCGCAGACTGCTGCTGCTGCAGCGGCGGCGGGGGAAGCGGCGGCGGGGACTCGGGCGGCTGCGGCGGTGGCGCCGGCTGCTGCTTGCTGGCCCCCTGGCGCCCGCGGAAGGACGAGACGCAGACTGAGCTCAGCATTGGACGGGGGGCGGGGCGGGAGGGGCGGGGAGCAGGGGGCGGGGCCTCAGGGGGAGAGGCAGACAGGATTGGGTGGAGGAGGCGACGAGAGGAAGGGGCGGGGCCGCGGTGGGGGAGGAACAGAACTGATTGGTCTGGGGGAGGTAGGGCGGGGCTGAGGCAGGGAGAAGGTCGGGGACTCCGCACAGCCTAGCTGGACGGGGCGGGGCTGCAGGTGAAGCACACCGATTGGATCTTTCCGAGAAAAGGGGCGGGCGGAGCGAGGTGTTAAGGGGGCGGGACCGACAACTAACGCTGCTGGGCTGGGCCGCACAGAGAAAACCGAGGAGGTGGGACCAGATATGAGATCTGAGTGAACTGAAAAAAGGAGCGGGTGCAGCAGAGGAAGGGGACACGTCCAAACTATTTAAAGACTTCTGACTGGCATTGGGGAGATGGTCCTGACTGGACAGAGAAAGGACCTAAGGAGCTGGCAAGCAGGACCCGGTGGGGAGGGGCGGATGGAGACCGCGGGCTTGGGCCCCTAACCTCGCTTTGTCGCGGCAGGGCGGATCTTAATGAGAGGCAGGACCTGGGAAAGTTAGGAACAGTCCTAATTGGGCTGGGAGAGTGAGGGGGCGAGACTGAACGAGGGGCGGGAACTGGAAATGGAGAGTAGAGAGTACTTTCGCGCGAATGGCACTAGGCTGAGTGAAAGGAAGAATAGGGACTGAGACCCAGTGAGGAGGAGCGGACATAAGGGAGGCCTGGAAACCTGAGAGCGTCTGGCTAGGACTAGAAAGGGGGCGAAGTAAGGAAGAGGAGGGGCCGGGGCTGCAAGCTTGTCCTGGTTAGACAGGGCTGGGCTGGGAGAATGAGTGTCAGGATGGATGGAACGGATCTGAGGAAGGTGGGCGGGGTCTACGAATGGTAGAAAGCTTCTTCAAGGCGCTGTGGGAAGGCAAGACTAAGGCAGGAGTCGGGTTCTAAGAGGCTTGAAAGCAACCAGGCTAGGCGGGGGTGGGGCAGGGTTCAGAGTAGAGAACGGATAATGGGTACGCTACGGGAAAGGTGAGACCTGCAGGGTACTGGGCTGGTTGGAAGGGTGGGACCTGGAATGGGGAGTTTTGGGGCTCAGAGAACCTGGGAGAAAGTCATAAGAGTCAGTGGGGCTTTAGAGGGCGATACAAGAACTTCCAACTGGTGATGAAAAAGGGACCAAGTCTACACAACAGCGAACTGGAGAACCAAGGGATGGATGAGGACTGGTGAAGAGGAAGACTTAAGGGCGGCGGAGGGGAGAAACCTAAGCGCCAGGAAGGCTAGGCTAGGCTGAGGAAATAAGCGGGGCCAATGAAAAATGGGGCGGGGCTAGGTGTCCGGGAGTCCTGGAAGGAGGGGAGAGAAGGAGGGTTGGGGCGGGGCTAGCTGAGGGGCGTGTCCGGCCCCCCGCCCCCTTGGCTGGCCAGACGCCGGGTAGCAGGGCGCAGGCGCTGGGGCGGGGCCAGCGGCTGCTGCCCGGGCTGCGGCGGGAGGAGGCGGTGCCTGCGGGAGCGGAGGGGGCGGGTCAGGGGCTGCGGGCTTCCTCCCGCGGCTCTATACCTGGCCCGCCGCCTCCCTCTGCAGGTGCGGCGGCTGGTTCGTATCGCTACCCACCCACCCCCGCTCCCGTTTCTGTGTTTCTCGATGTCTTTCTCTCCCCTTTCTCTGAGTATTTGTCCCCTCGTCTCTGCCCTCACCACTCCAAGGCTCTGGCCCCTCTTTTCGAAGTCTCTACCCTCCCTCTGGGTCTCTGTCCCATTGTTCTCTGAATGTGTCCCTCTCCTTCTGAGTCTTTGCCTCCATCCTCTCCCCCAACCGTGTCTCTTTTCCCGCCACCCCCAGTCTCTTTCTCCTGGTCTCTGTATTTTCTCAGGGATTTGCCTCTCTCTCTGGGCCTCTGTCCCCTCCCGGTCTCTCTCCCTCCTCTTTGTGTCTCTGACCTCACTCCCCCACCCCCCTGCCTCGCCAGTCTGCCCCTTGTCTGGGTCGCTAGGTCCCTGTCTCTCTCTCCCTGGGTCTCTCTTCCCTCCAGCCCTCTGTCCCTCCTCTTTGTGTCTCTGTCCTCCACTCCCCTTTCCCAATCTGTACACCCCACCCCCCGTCTCTGCCCATTCATCTGCGTTTCTGTCCCCCTTGCTCTTGTTCCCTTACAACCTCCCTCCCAGTGTCTTTTTCCTCTTCTCCACCACCTTCCCTCCTCTGTAAGTGCCTCTTCTCTTTCTGCCCTTTCTTTTTCTCTCTGTCCTCCTATTCGGGTCTCTATCCTCGCTCCCTGTGTCTCTTTCACCCTCTTCTGAGTCTCTGTCCCCACTTTGTCCCTCTGTCCTTTGGTCTCTAACCCCCCCCCCATCACGCCCTCTAACCCCCATCCTGGCCAGGACTCGAGGCTGCGTCACTGCGGAGAGAGTTGCGGAAGTGGGTCCCGTCCTGCAGACCAGGGAGGTAGTTTTTCCCTCACCCCCCAGACCTTGGGCTTCCCCACTGCCCCCGATTCAGTATCCTTAATCCAGTATCTGTGGGCAGTCCTGAAGCCCCCGATAGGACCCAGGAAGGCAGAGAAAAGACATCGGAGCTTCCTACTCCACTCTGCCCAGAATTCTGGTGTATCCTCAGGCAGAAGCATTGAATCTTGAGGTGAGGGACTGGACTTAGGTTGAGGCTTGGGTTGAGTGAGGTTTCTGAGCAAGTGGGGGTGGTGACTGGAGCAGGGGTTGGGTAGGCCCTAGGGGTGGGAGTAGGGGCTAGAATAAGGATCTAAATCAGCCATGCTCCCTTATATCCTCTCTCCTCCCCACAACTCTACTTTTCTCTTCTGCTTTTGACAGCAGCCAGGCACGGGATCAAGTTACCAAATCAGCGATTTTGCAGAGGTCAGAAGGTGTGGGAGAAGGTGTGAAGGAGAGGGAGGGGGCTGCCATAGGGGAGAATATGGGATGAGACTCCAGATTAGAGACCGTGGGAGCCAGGAGGAGGCTGGGCAAGGAGTAACAGGATAGTCCAGACTCCATCAGGCCCTGGGAAAACTGAATGCCATCACTCCCTCATGGCGCTCCCCAAGCCCCACCAGGTTATGTGGGGGAATTTGTGAGCCTGGATTCCATACACATGCGGTAGGCTTCTGGAAGCATAATGTAGGCTCCGGTTATGGGACACCCAGCCCTGCAAACAGACCAGAGGAAAGTGGACTCGATTTTTAGCCACAGACACTAGTAGGGTGTAGGCCAATGTCTGTCCTCATCTTCAGAGCTTTCCCTCCCCTCCTCCGTCCCAATCTATCCTTTCCCTCAAATTCCTGAAAGCTCCAAACTCTCACCTCCGTCATCCTCGGCGCCCTCTCTTAACTTCCCCTCCTCCACTCTCCAAGGCCCTGGAATTGGGAAAGGGTCTTCCGCTTCCCGATTTCTAGGACCCCAGCCTCGTTCCTCCGCCCCCATTCCCATCAGTTTCTAGGAAAGAGGGTCTCCCGAACACTAAAGCTGAAAATACGGAGACTCTCTGTCTACGATCCTTGGTTCCCCAGACCCTCCAAGAACCTTGGCCCCCAAACCTCGTTATTAAGGAAAAATCTCATCGCTGTAATTTTTGAGTCTTCATCTCCCGGGTCTCCCACCTCCCAAACTGGGATTTGGGCCGTCTTACCGCCCCCGGACCCTGTGCCTTCTCCCCCTCCCCCGTACTCACCCCAAGTCGAGGCGGGGCGGGGATGGGGGAATCCGGGGCTGGCGTTGGGGGAGGGGTGACCCAACCCGGCAGCTCAGGGCAGCAAGAGGCTGCGGACGGGGGGCAATGACATCATCGCCGGAGGAGGGACAGCACAGCTCCCCCCAACCTGGGGGCTTCAAGCCCCGCCTTTATGGCGGACCCAGGGGGTCTCAGAATCCCGGGGGAGAGAGGAAGAACAGATGAAGTCTGCGGGAATCGTATCCCCAGCCCTTAAAACAAGGGTTGGAAAGCCCTTTACGATTCAGCCACCACCCCCCACTGCCACCTGTCGCTGCCGTCGCGACCTGTCGCCTCCCACGCATGTTGTGGCTGCGCCCGCCCCCGGCAAGAAGAGAACACAGCCTGGAATACAAGGTCCGTGATGCTCCGCGGTGTCGGGCGCCTTGGTCTACAGGCGGTATAGGCGAAGGGCTTCATGGGATTCGTAGTACAAGACTCCCGCACCGGTGTGAGCCCTTTCTTCCTCAACTTCGGAGAGCCGAACACTAATTTTTCTCTCCAAAAATTGTGAGCTTAAAATTAAAAAAAAAAAAAAAAAGAGGGGGACCCAAATAGGGTCAATGTAAATAACGGATTTTTACTGAGTAGCTGGGCCTCGGCTACCACTCGGTGCGCATGCGCCTAACCAGGGCGCCAGCCGGAGACCTGCGCCCGCGCGGTCCCGCCCCCTTGTGGTCGCGCTTCCCGAGAGCGAGCGCGCGCCAGCCCCACTCGGGCACCGCCTGTTAGGTTCCCGCGATCAAAGACCGCTACGTAGGTCCGCAGGAAGACATCGCCAAGAATCCAGAGGGGCCCTGCAGGCGGAGGCATGTCCAGGGCCTGGAAGCCAGAGAAGCAGAGGCGAACACCACCCCGAGCAATCTGCAGGGCGACAAGAGAGGCCCCTGGTTATCACGCGCACCGAACCCTTCTCTAACCAGGACCCACTATCCCGGGCACCAGAAGTGTTTCTGTGGCCCCTCCTCGGTCCTGGTGATGTCTCATTCCCAGCTCCATCCTCTCAAATCCCATCTTATTGCATCCCTCTGACTTGTGACGGCCACCTACCTGGACGACATAGTCCTGGGCTGTAAGGTTAAACCAGACGCCACCAAGGAGGAAGGAGACTGGAGGAAGCGTTGGAATTTTCGAGCACTGGATGAGGTACTGAAGGAGAAGAGGAACAAGGGGAGTTGAGGGATTTCTGCTCTGCTTAAAATAGGTACTCAGGGCATTGTGTGGTCAAGCTCTGCTGCCTTCTCTATCCTTACCGGCTCTGCCCGCCACACACACACACATATAATCATTGCCACTTCCTTTAGGCTCCCTTTTGATCAGACCTTTTCCTCCATCTACTTGTGGATCAAAAACTGCTGGACCCGTGAGGCACGCCGAGCCCACAGGTGTATTGCAATTGTCTAACAGTTTAAAAAATGTTTTAAACATTGTTTACCAACTGTACACCACGGTGGTACAGGTTGTATCCTTGGAGTCTGCTGCGGTGCAACCTTAGACAAGTCGCTTAACCTCTCTGTGCCTCAATTTCCAATTTGAAGGTGTTAGTTGATAGTAATACTTCAGAGATGTGGTGTGAGAAATTAATGAGTTAGTTTGGAAGAATGCCCGACACATAGTAAGAGTGTTACTATTCATGAACCAGGAGCTTTCAAATAATGTTTTCGGCTTTCTCCAACAAACCAGAAGATCTGGCTTTCCCTGCATGGAAACACTTGGCTGGAGCTGGAGAGCTGTCCTTTTTAGATTGATGGGGCACCAGCTCTCCAATCCCACCACCCACAAGTACCTAAGAATACAGTATTAGGCTGTAAATATTGTAAATGTTTACATTTGGAAATGACTGTAATGTAAATGACTACCAGGAAGTCTATCTTCCTTAAAAACTAATCGTAATTACCTTGTTGGGAAGGTAAGGAATGGTGAAAAGAAGTTGATTTCGAGTGTATAGCTCTCTTAGAGTTGACAGCATAAGAGCATTGTTCTGAGTAACTTAAGTGGGCTAATCGATTCAATCCCACAACATACCTAAGAGGTATTAGTGACCCTAGGAAACCAAGGCCAAGGAACATTAAGTGACTTGTCTAAGACAGCACAGCTCGTACGTGGCAGAGCTGAATCCCAACCCAGGCAAGCCATACCGAACCACTGTGATCTCCCTGGCATTACGAGCCCACGTCCTGGGCATTTGACTCGGAGCCCCACAAACTGAGTTTTCGCCACCCTCTCAGAAGTGCCAAAAAAAAACAGGGATAGCGTCACGGAAAACCTGGAAGGGAACCCCCCCCCCCCGCACCCCCTCCCGGCCCCGGAGCTGTAGGGCTTCGTGACATAGAAGTGAGCGAGCAGCTTTGATGTGGCACCGTGCCCCCCCCCCCTTCCAGGCCTGAAACTCTCTTGGCACAGCTTCTGTGGGCCTCCACTCTCCCGTGCCTCGGGCTGCTCCTGCCCTGTCTCCACTTCTCCTCTATGTGTATGTTCCTTCCCCGAGGCTGCTCCTGGGATCTCTTCTCTCTCCCAAAGAGGGCTCCCCTCTTCCGCGGCTCTGATTACTGTCTGGGGGCTGATGGCCCCTAACTCTTCCTGAGCTTCCTTCACACCTCCCCCAGACCTGCCCAGGCTCCTTAGGCTTCTCACTCCCATTCAGTCCTGAATAAACCATCACCATCTCCTCCTGTCCAGAGTGACTTGGCAGAGGCCTAGGAGGGGTCCTTGCTCCCTCCCACTACCCCCCAGCCTGTCGCTCATGATACCCGGTGCCTTTTGCCCTGGGATATTTCTTAGCCACCTATTCCCACCCTCGGGCCCTGGCATCGTGCCCGGCATTTGCCATCAAACCCCCACCAGACACTGGGTCCTCACCTCTCCCAACAGCAGGGAGACTCCTCCAATGGCTGCATGCAGGGCCTTGATCTCTTCACTGGGTCCTGTGATGAGGGATGTGCCCGTGTCCAGGATGGCAGCACAGCCCCGGGCGCAAAGAGTCAGCCCTGTGTCCACGTTCACACTGTGAGGGGGCAAGGGGTAGACATTGGATCCAGTGTCCTAGGAGTCCAGGCCCTCTGTCCTTCCTCCCTCAAACACAAGAGCCCTAGCCCAGCCCCTCCTCCCTCAGACCCAGGAGTCCTGGCCCCCAGCCCCTCCTCCCTCAGACCCAGGAGTCCAGGCCCCCAGTCCCTCCTCCCTCAGACCCAGGAGTCCTGGCCCCCAGCCCCTCCTCCCTCAGACCCGGGAGTCCTGGCCCCCAGCCCCTCCTCCCTCAGACCTAGGAGTCCTGGCCCTCAGCCCCCTCCTGCCTCAGACCCAGGAGTCCTGGCCCCAGCCCCCTCCTCCCTCAGACCCAGGAGTCCTGGCCCCAGCCCCCTCCTCCCTCAGATCCAGGAGTCCTGGCCCCCAGCCCCCTTCTCCCTCAGACCCAAGAGTGCAGGCCTCCAGCTCCTTTCTCCCAGGACACTGGAGATAAGGCTCTAGCCCATTCCTCCCAGACCTAGAAGGCCAGGTCCCTCACCGCTCCATGTGGATCTGCCAGTAGGCAGGGATCGTGACTGGCAAAAAAGTGAGGGGTGGGATATAGTGAGCTGGGTCCGAGCCACCCAGGACCAGCTCTCCTCCATCCGCTGCCGCAGGATCCCTGCAGAGGCAAAGTGCTGTCAGGGTCATGGGTGTTTCCCTTGCCTGCCCCAGGAGGGGCCAAGGAAGGGAATTCCTGCCAAGGGACGGTCGCCAGGTTCTAGGTGGGGGTAGTGGGATGCAGGCAGGGCCTAGATGTTGGGACTGGAAGCAAAGCAAGAAGTGAAGAGAGGGGACTGTTCTTGAGGAGGGTCAGGATCGTAGGGTCCCGGGGGCTCTCCGAAGTGGGGATGGGACTTCTTGATTTGGCTGTGGGAGATGGAAATTTGGGGTGGAATTTAAGTGGAGCATTGGGGTTCGTGAATTGGCTCTGGCAGGTGGGACTTGGGTAGAAGTGGGGTGGCTTCCTGGGTGCGTGGTGAGACCTTCTGAATTGCACGTCTCATCCTTCAGAGGTGGTAGAATTCCTAGTTGGCCGAGGGTGGCGGGGAGGAAGGGCAGTGATTCCTGGAGGTGGGGGAGGAGGGGATCTACGCAGTGGGTTGACTGAGTCGGTTGGACATCGCGGTAACTGAAAGGGCATAGGATTTTATGCCTGTGGGGGATGGGCCTCCAGAGGGAAGGTGGGGCCTTCCTGGATGGAAGGTGGGTGGAGCCTTCTGAGCATAAGGTGGAGCTTCCTGAAAGGTAGGTGGGACTTCTTAGATTAAAATGGGTAACTTCTGACTTCTGGAGTGTGTTCTCAAATGGCATTTGGGCTTTCGGTATAGCGAAGAGGGGGTTCCTAAGTTGAGTAGGTAGAGCATGGAGTTTCCTGGTTTGGGTTTGAAACATGGAACATTGGAAATGATGGTTTCTTAAGGTTGCTTGGTCAGTGGGACTTTTGAACAGGTGTTGCTTATATTGGGTAGGTGACTTGGTGAATGGAGGATGAGGCTTCCTTTATTGGGTAAGGGACTTCCGAAAAACAGACAGAACGTCCTTCTTGAGGCTAGGACTCATAGGAAGGGAGACCCTTCCCCATTACCTGTTGAGGTAGAAGGAGAAGACAGGCTTATCCAGTAACCCCTGCTCCACCAGTGTATCAAGCGGGGGCCGAACTCCTCCCACGGCCACAATGGGGAAACCGAGGCCCAGTATCCCATCGAAGTGGGCAAAAGTGAAGAACAGGCTGGGCTCCCACAGAGCCTCTCCAAAAGTCACTGAGGCACCCTTAATTCCTCCAATCTAGGGATAGATGCAAATGGGGCAAGTTACTTCTAGAGGACATTACCTACATAACCCTAAGATCTTGCAAACCAAGGCCCGAATCCCACATTTGGAGACATCTGAAAACAACTCCAACTGCCTAGGAAGCTTTGCTTCCCCACTTAGGAAGCCCACCCCTTTAACCAGGAAGCCCCACCCCCGCTTGAGAAACCCTGCCCCTTTTACCCGAGAAGCCCCGCTCCCCACTCCAGAAGCCTCATCCATTTGCCCTGGAAGCCCCGCCTCCTAAGCCACCTCCCTAAGCCAGATCATCTTAGACATTGGGGTTCTCCTAGGCTCAAGTCTTCCTGGGTCAAAGGTCACGCACAGTCAGCTTGTCCTCACTCAGGATGCCATTTAGCTTCCCAGTTCCATACTGAATGGCAAACTTGGTCCCATTGGGTTGGAAGGAGCTGGAGGCTTTGGAGTTGAAGCGGTGGTGGAACCCTAGGTCAGAAGATCAGGGAGGTGTCACAGGGAAAGGGAATCTCCCCAATGCCTCCTGCCTTTGTGACCTTGTCACCCCCGAAGGCATGTCAGAAGAGACCAGTGCCTCAGAAATCCTTGGGAAGCCAAGAACCAGTGCACCCCCCCTTCTCCCATCACCCCTGTTCAGCCTTATCATCCCCTATGAAAGCTCACAGCAGGGCAGACTGAAGAAGTAGCATCTTATGGATGGGACCCAGAGATTGGAGGAGCCAGTGTCAAAGACGACAGAGAAGTTTTGTGGGGGTGTTCCCAGTCCAATTTCCCCATAATACTGGACCTGATGGCAAAACAAGAGAGAGGGGGAATGAAGAGCTTGACTTCTTAAGTGTGGAGGAGGGCAGGGACTCTCTGGGGCTGTGACTCACATTCAGGTAGTTAGAGAGAGGTACAAAGACAGGCTTGTCCCCAGGGGGTGGGGCCCCCAAAGTGGGGGGCACTGCTGGCTTCCCCCATCCCCTCAGTGGGTTCAGGGTCCCGTGTCCAGGGTAGACTCGGCGGAGAGGGATCCTGTGGGGCAGAATTCTGACAGTTAGGAAATTACTCTTCCTGGAGACCCTCTATGACAGAATGTTCCAAATAGGATATAGTGATAAAGTCAATGTCTCTATGGCCCTACAATAACTGTCATTACCAGAAACCCTACAATTACAACCTTCCAGGAAACGCAACCAAACACATGTCAAACCATGATGACAAATTTCTCCAAAGACTTTACAAGAGCAAGCCATCCCGAACAGACCTTCCCCAGAATCTTTCAATAAGAGACCTTCCAAATAACATAAAATAAGCCATCCTCAGGAAGTTGACATTCACAAAGGTTTCCAAAGACCGTAAACATAAAACTAGCCTTTGCAAAAACCCTTCCTTGCATGCTTCTCATCATGATGTTGGAGACTATTTTCCTTACTATTGGTGGGGGGAGGGGACAAGCACCGAATCCCAATTTCATTCTTTATACTAAACAATGTTCCAGATAATCAAAGACCTAAGTGAAATGTAATGTTTTTTTTCAAGATTTTTTCTTATTTATTTGAGAGAGGGAGCGAGAGAGAGAGAGAGAAAGAGTGAGAACGAGTGGGGAAGGAACAGAGGGAGAGGGAGAAGCAGACTCCCCACTGAGCAGAGAGCCCGATGCAGGGGTTGATCCCAGGACTCCAGGATCATGACCCAACCCAAAGGCAGACGCCTAACTGACTGCGCCAACCAGGCGCCCCATTAAATGTAATATTAAAGAGCACTAGAATGACGTGAAATGTTTAAATAACTCTGGCTTTTCAAAGCATAATAACAAGATCAGAAATCATTGGGGAAAATGTTGATGAATGGGGCTCTAACATTTTAAACCTTTGTACTCCCTTTCCCCAACACACAAAGCTGTTAAAAAAGTTTTGTTTTTTTTTTAATCTAGGGGAAATAATTACAGGTTATATGTCAAGAGTTAATACCTCTAATATGCAAAGAGCTTTTACAAACAAATAAGAATAAGATAAACAACCCACCATTGGGGAGACAATCTGCCATGGTTCTCTCACATTTCCAAAGAGGGACTTTGTCAAGGATTTCCTTTAGTGAATAGCCTTGGGAGAGACACAGTGTCTCCCTCTGGGGCAAGGAGCAAGCAGGTTTATGATCCATTATAAAAGGTTCAGTTTCCCTAAACTTCAGGTTCCTTTCCTGTAATGCACCTTACTGCATGTGCAGCTCTCAGCCAGCCCTCTTCATCTTACCCCGTGGGAACTGGGGTTCAGAGAACTAATATCCTGCTACTACTGTTGCCAAGAGTAATAACCTGTCCTTGTCTCTGACCTGGGAGTCTTGTGTCTTCTATGAGCAGCCATGAAATGAAACCGTGGCAAGCTAACTTCACAATTCTTTTCTTTTCTTTCTTTCTTTCTTTTTTTTTTTTTTAACTTCACAATTCTTGACATTTGGTAGGAAAATAGGCAAAGGACATAAATAAGCAAAAGAAGTACAAACAGCTTCTAAACAAATAACATCTTTTTATGTTAGATGTTCAACCCCAGTAGTGGTCAAAGGAATACAAATGACACGAGTCAGAAACCTTTTTCTGACCCCGCGTATTGGCAAAGAACCACAAATACTCACTGTTGGCTGGGGTTGTGGATTGATACAAACTTTCTGGAGGATGATTCGGCAAGTATGTATCATAGGGCTTAAAATTGTACACACCTTTTAGCCCAACTTATTTCGGTTCAATGAAGTTCATCTATAGGAGATCACTGGACAAGTGCAGGAAGATGTGTTTATGAGGATGTATCTAATTTTGAAAACTGGAGACCAACTAGCTAGGACTTGGCTCTGCTATGGAACATGCATAGAATGGAATCCATTGAACCACTAAAAAGGAGAAGGTAGGGGCGCCTGGGTGGCTCAGTCGGTTAAGCGTCAGCCTTCGGCTCAGGTTATGATCCCAAAGTCTTGGGATCGAGTCCCGCAGTGGGGCTCCTTGCTCAGCGGGGAGTCTGCTTCTCCCTCTGCTGCTCCCCTGCTTGTGCGCTCTCCCTCTCCCCCCCCCCCACCGGCAAATAAATAAGTAAATAAATAGATAGATAGATGTTTATGTGGTCAAATTTAAAAAAAAAAAAAAAAGGAGGAAGTAGCCCTCTGTGCCAGTGGTTCTCAAACCTTAGCAGGAACGGGAATCACCTAGAGCAGGGGTGATGGGCAAAGTTTTTTGCAAAGACTTTGAGGTCTATTTCTGTTGCAACTGCTGGTCTCTGCGAGTATAGCAGGAAAATAGCCCTGGGCAACGCGACTGGGTTTTGTCAAACTGTGTAGCAGGATGAACTTGGCCCTTGACCTGAGTGTTCGCCAACCCCTGACGGAGAGTTGAAATTCAGAGTTTGTCGTTTCTGATTGACTAGGTCCGAGATGGAGCCTGAGAATTTGCATTTCTACCAAGTTCCTGGGTCATGCAGATGCTGTTGGTCTTGAAATGACTCTCAGAGAATCACTACCCTTCGCGCCAGCTTGGGAAATGGCCGCGATCTTTCCGGTTCAAAAAGCAGGTTAGCAAACATCCTGTGTGGTAGTATTTTTATACCTGCTGGTAGTCACTCCTTGGAGCCCTGCTCCCTCCCTGACATCTTTGCCCTGCGCCGCCCCCTGCCCCCCCCCCCCATGACTCAATCTTTGAGAGGCTCGAGAATGTCAAGTGGGGAAAATGTTTCCTGGAAAAGGACCCCTCCCCCCAAGCCATCAAGAGTTCCAGGGGTGGAAGAGGAGAGGAGAGGAAGTGAGAGAATCGGGTGCAGGGCACCAGAGCCCAGGGGAAGGGGGAGGTCACTGGAGTCCCCAAAACTGGAACTTCTTGAGACCTAAACAGTTTGGGAGATGTGACTTTGGGGGAGTCACAGCTCTGAGTCTCCAAGATCTTGTTGGGTTGGGGTATGGGGATTCGCATGTCTGGAGACCCCAGTACCAGATCATCAGAGCTCAGGGTGGGATCTGTGGGGTCCTCTCAAAACTTGTCTGGAGATGGGAAGGAGGAGGAGGACCCCAATCCAGGATCTGAGGATTGGAGGATCTTAGACTGAAAGGGCTGCCCTCTTAGGACCTACCAGGGTAGAATCTCCCCCCCCCCCCCCCCCCCCCCC
>CM052888.1:45504298-45524279 GCA_028534135.1 Potos flavus
GGGGATGGGGGAGGGGCGGCACCCCCCTCAATCCTTCAGCCACTGTCGCTCTTATTTATGACTTTCATTTCACTTCACTTTTCTGAGACTCATTAACCACAAGGGTTTTCTTGGGCAAGAGAAGGAAGGGCGGTGTTTGTGAAAGATCTGGGGGAAGGGGGAGAGGGTTAGAATAGAGGCACTCCATCCCATGATAAGTGGGACCCCGACTCTCATGGGTTTATTTGGAAAATACTGAAACACACACACGCCAACAAAAATAACCCATAGCTCCATCACCATGGAAAGAGCATAAAAATGATTGGCAGCATCTTTGTCTCTGGGCCTGACCTCTTTTTCACTAAGTGTCTCGCATATTAAATGAGGATCAGAAACTCTAGTGAAAATGCAGATTCCTGGGCACCACTCCCAGGGATTCTGATTCCAGAGGCCCGAGACAGAGCCCAAGAATCTGCATTGTTAGACAAGCCCACTGATCAGGGTGCTGCAAGCATTGCTGAGAAACTATTTGATATTTTTTGGTTTTCTAACTTAGATTTACAAATCAATATCAGCTTGCACATTTTTAGAAGTAAATAAAAGCAGACGGCACTTATTATATCAGTAACTTCTGTTTTTTCTGCACTTAACCATATACCTTGGACTTCAAGAAAAATTTAGAGATGAGGAGAACCCCGGGGGACTCAGTCCGTTAAGCATGTGCCTTCAGCTCCGGTTATGACCCCGGGATCCTGGGATCGAGTTCCGCAGCGGTCTTCCAGCGGGCAGCCTGGAGGCTGCTTCTCCCTCTCCCTCTGCCCCTCCCCCGTCATGCTCTCTCTCTCAAATACATAAATAAAATCTTTTTTTTTTTTTAAAGAAAAATCTACATGTAACTTACATATAGTAAAATGCACAAATCTTTAGGGCACAGCACCATGGCTTGATTTATTTTCCCTGACAAATTATTGTGAAGATAGCAATATTCAAGCAGAGAGCAAAGTTGAAAGAATTGTATAGTGAACCCCATTACTTACCACCTAGATTCTACAAGTCACATATTTTGCTGCATTTCCTCTGGTACACATCTATTCAGCTGTCCACTCCTCTATTTGTCCAACAACCCATCTGTTTTTATTATATGTATTTCAAATAAGTTGCAGACGTGATATTCCTCACCCCTAAACACTTAGCATTTATAAACATCATTAGCTTGGTGGATTTTTGTATATGTATATGCTCCAGTAAACACACCCAGATCAAGATATAAAACATTTCTAGCTTCCCGGAGTGAGAGGTTCTTTTTCCTCTTTTCCAGTTGGTGTCTCCCCAAGAGTAACTAATACCCTGACCTCTATGACCCCAAGTTCGTTTTGCCTCTTTTTGAATGTTACATAAAGTGGAGCATGTGGATGCTTCCTTTGTGTCTGGTTTTATTACTCAGTTTTATTACTCGATTTTATGTCCTTGTATAGCTTTTAAAACCAGGTGGGGTACCTGGCTGCCTCCGTCAGTAGAACACGCTACTCTGGATCTCGGGGTTGTAAGTTTGAGCCCCATGTAAGGTGTGGAGATTAGTTAAAAAAGTAAAATCTTAAAGGAAAAAAAAAAAAAAAGGAAACAGAGCATATAGATTTACTTCATTCCTTTTTTATCCAGCCCTTAAGTGTGAAAAATATCAGACATACAGTAAAATGGAAAAATTTTTAGAGTGAAGACTCATAAACCCACCACTTAGATTCTACCATTGCTATATTTGCTTGATCACAGTTCTTTTTTTTTTCTTTTTTTAAAGATTTCATTTATTTATTTGACAGAGAGAGGGAGTGAGAGAGGATAAGCAGGGGGAGAAGCAGAGGGAGGGGGAGAAGCAGACTCCCTACTGAGCAGGGAGCCCAGGACCCTGGGATCGCAACCTGAGCTGAAGGCAGACTCTCAATGGGCTAAGCCACGTAGGCGCCCCTTGGCCACATTTCTATCCATCTCTCCGTCTCTTTCTCTAAGTGGTTCTCAACTGGGAAGCTCTTTTCCCCATGGGGACATTTGGCATTGTCTGGGGACATTTTGGCTGTCATGACTGGGGTGGGGGTTTACTGCATCTCGTTGGTAGCAGCTAAGGAAGCTGCTGAGCATCCAGCAATGCACAGGACAGCCCCCGCCCCCAACAAAGAATTGCTTGGCCCCAAACGTCAGTACTGCCAAAGTTGAGAACCCTGTTCTGTCCATTCCTCAATCCACCTGATTGTCTTGCTTTCCAGCTAAGTGGCGGACATCGGTATCCTTTGCCCCTTCTACTCAGCAAGTCTCATTCTTCAAATAGCTACATTGTATTCCAAGGGCTCCTGGCTGGCTCAGTAGGAAGAGCCTGGGACTCTTGATCTCAGGGTGGTGAGTTCAATCCCCATGTTGGGTGTAGAGATTACTAAAACAAACAAACAAACTTAAAAAAAAAAAAAAAGCTACATAGTATTCCAGAGTATAAATGTAGCACTATAAAACCCTTGCCCGAGGTTAGTTATGCTCCTTTTTCAATATTATAAACAAAGCAGCAGTCATCTTCTGCATATGTATTTTCCGTACTCATTCCATAATAGCTGCATGACATTTTCGAATTTTTAAAAAAGTGATCTCTACACCCAACGTGGGGCTCAAACTCATGACCCCAGAATCGAGAGTCACATGCTCTAACGACTGAGCGAGCCAGGCACCCCTGTGTTACTATTTCTAGAACCATAATTGCTCCATCAGTGACCGGATGTAAGTTGCAGATCTGGATACGTATTGCATAATTACTCCCCAGAGAACCTGTAGTGATGTAACCTTCCAATGGCAGGGGCGATAAGGCTACATGTTATCTCATAGGTAAAGGAAAAAAAAAAGTTCTTCCATTGTTCTTCAAGCATTCATTCCCTGATTATTAAAAAAAATTTTTTTTTAAGATTCCATATATTTATTTGACACACAGAGAGACAGTGAGAGAGGGAACACAAGCAGGGGGAGTGGGAGAGGGAGAAGCAGGCTCCCCGCCAAGCAGGGAGCCCGATGCGGGACTCGATCCCAGGACCCTGAGATCATGACCTGAGCCAAAGGCAGGCGCTCAACGACTGAGCCACCCAGGCGCCCCTGTACCCACATTTCTTACATGCACTCTCCCCTTTCCTGTTTAATATAGTTATGTAGTTATTTTGATTACATCGATACACAGCACTGGGGCTCCTGGATGGAGTTACAAGTGGGAGGGGGAGGAGCTCAGGCAGAGAAGTGGATCTAAGATCCCCAAGTTTCAGGAAGTATTCTCAACAGCACCACATGAGGAAGTGTGGGCATTTGGTGAAGGGGAACCCTAAAAGAACAAGGGCTCAAGGGGTGTACAAATAATGGTGCAAGAGAGAGAAGGAAACATTGCAAGAGGGAACGTTTTGAGTAGGGAGAGGGGAAGGGATTCAGAGCCCAGGTGGAGGAGTTCAAACACCATGGTCATGGTCATGGGAGGGACAGCAGTATCCGTACCTCTGCAGATGAGCTCGCAGTGGCCCTGGGGTAAGCATAGGGAAGTTTTCTTCTGGCGGCTTCTATTTTTTCAGCAAAAGAAGAAGTGAGAGTGAAGAGGGGGAGGGGCGCTGGAGGTTTTGAAAGAGAAGGTGAGAACATAATTTCTTAGAGAATGGAGAACAGAGCCGGAAAGGCCTTGCGGGTCGGTTCTGAATGTTCCCTTGAGTTTTGCTGTCACACAGCTCACATGTGTCCGCTCGCAAGCTCAGTTGGGCGGGAGCAGGAACAGAAAAGGCAGAGTCCATTTTAACCAGAGGTGGGGTTTGGCCAGGCAGGTGTGACCGAGGGAGAAAGAGCAAGGAAGTTAACGTCATGTGTGCAAGGACATGACAGTGGTGCTTGCCCATAGAATCTAAGAAAGGGAGAGAGGACATGAGGGAAGGGGAGGCAACAGAGAAAAAAAGGGATGGAAGGATCAGTGGTACCAATGGCATCACGGAAATGAAAGGCCCTTTGCGGGGTGCTTGGGTGGCTCTGTTGGTTAAGCATCTGCCTTAGGCTCAGGTCTTGATCCGGGGATTGAACCCTTCGTTGGGCTCCCTGCCCAGCGGGGAGTCTGCTTCTCCCTGGCAGGGAGTCTGCTTCTCCCTCTACCCCTCCCCCAACTCATGCCATCTCTCTTTCAAATAAATAAATAAATAAAATCTTAAAAAAAGAAAGAAAGGCCTTTTATGATTTTGTCCCATTCCCTCTCTGACAATTATCTCTTCCCACTCTCCCTCGCTCATTCAAGTGGCCTCCTTGTTGTTCCACACACAAACCCAGACACGCTCTTGCCTCAGGGCCTTTGCACAGGCTGTTCTGCCCAAGTGTTTTCCCTCCAGATAAACCCTACTCAGCCGCTCTCCTCCTTCAAATCTTTACTTAAATATCACCTTCTTAGCAAAGTCTACCCTGAACAGCCTATCGAATGTGGCAATCATCCTCTCCCCAAATTTCCAATCTCCTTTACCCTGACCTATTTTTTTCATAGCCCTCAACCTCTTCGCCTATTTAATTGACTCTAAGATGTCATCAGTTGTAAGCTATGTGTATCTTAGGATCAGTGATACTGTCTATACTGGTAATTCTGCTATCACATTGAATGCCTGTTTCCCCATTATAACCTAATCTCCAGGAGGGCAGGGATCTTGGTTTGTTTCATTTACCACTGTGTCCCCAGCACCTAGGACAGTTCCCACCATCCAGTAAATGCTCAAGTAAATATTCCAACAACGCACTTTGAGCACCACTGCTTTAGGGGATATCCTTGACACAGAAGAGGCAGAGTCAGTTTCTCCACAAGAAATCTTACCACATCTCCCCCTCCTCTGTCTTGGCCCCTGGAATATTCAGTCTCAAACCCTCAGAATCTCCTCACCTGGATTCTGCCTCCAGTCCCAATTCTTGCTTGCCCCAAGTAAGTGATTTCTGAAAGGTGCTGCCTGCAAATTCCCAAAACGGCCACACGGTGGTGGTGTGGGCCTATTTTCCCAGCCAAGATCAGTCTGTCCCCACCGACCTCATCAGTTTCTTTGGTTTTTTTGGTTTTTGCTTTTTGGGTTTTTTTAGGAGTCCTAGTCATGATTTATTCACTCTAAGAACCATACTCCCAACACCTAGAAATGAAAAGCCTTGTGATTATTCCCTATTTGGTATGGGGAAAAAACATTTCTAATCAGTCTATTTTACATGACTTCCGATAATACAGTTTCGTTTGTTTTTTTTCACATCGATTTCAGTGTACATTTTCTGAAAGTCTTAAAAACTTAGTATACATGTTATAAAAATGGTGAACTCTATACACAACATTTTTTACGTTAAAAATAAAACTCGGGGCGCCTGGGTGGCTCAGTGGGTTAAAGCCTCTGCCTTTGGCTCAGGTCATGATCTCGGGGTCCTGGGTTCGAGCCCCGCATCCGGCTCTCTGCTCGGCGGGGAGCCTGCTTCCCCCTGTCTCTCTGCCTGCCTCTCTGCCTATTTGTGACCTCTCTCCTCTCTGTCAAATAAATAAGTAAAATCTTAAAAAAAAAAACACACACAATAAAACTCAAAGAGCTTTTTTTGTAATTATGAAGAACCAGTCTCTCTTTAAAAAAATAATTTTTTATTGGGGCGCCTAGGTGGCCCGATCAGTTAAGTGTCTGCCTTGGGCTTAGGGTCCTGGGATCGAGTCCTGCTCAGCCAGGAGCCTGCTTCTCCCTCTGCCCTCCAACACCCCCCCTCCACCGTCATGCGTGCTTTTGCTCTCTCTCTGACATAAATAAATATTTTTTTAAATTAAAATTTTTATTTATTTATTTATTTATTTGAGAGCCCAAGAGATCCCAAGAGAGCAGGCGTGGGGGAAGAGCAGAGGGAGAGAGACATGCTCACAACCCCGGAGATCATGACCTGAGCCAAAAGCTTAACTGACTGAGCCACTCGGGCACCCCCTCGAAAAAACAGTCTCTTAATTTGACATAATTTACTGCAATCCAACAGGCATTTTTTAAAAAGATTTATTTATTTTAGAGAGAGAGAGAAGCAGCTTCCCCGGTGAGCTCAGAGTCCCACGCGGGGCTCGCTCAGAGTCCCACGTGGGGCTCGATTCCACATCCTGAGACCATGACCTGAGCTGAAATCGAGTCGGACACTTAACCAACTGAGCCACCCAGCCACCCTAGCATTTTGTATTTTTTAAGATTTTTATTTTTTTAGTCTCTCTACACCCAATGTGGGGCTCAAACTCCCGGAGACCCGGAGACCAAGACTCACATGCTCTTCCAACTGAGTCAGGCACGCATCCGCTGGCAAGCATTTGTTAAGCACCTAGGCCAAGGAAGCAATTTAAAAAAAATTTTTTTTGTTTTTAATTGTTAAACTGCACCTCTCCAGTTTCTTGAGCTTAAGTCCTGAGACATCAGGGTCTTTCCAGCCTCTCCCCCTCCCCCATTGTAAAAGAAGGAGAATAAATACTTCATTTTTTTTTTTTAAAGATTTTATTTATTTATTTGACAGAGAGAAAGAGATCACAAGTAGGCAGAGAGGTAGGTAGAGGGAGAGGGGGAAGCAGGCTTCCACTGAGCAGAGAGCCCGATGTAGGGCTTGATGCCAGGACCCTGAGATCATGACCTGAGTCAAAGGCAGAGGATTAACCCACTGAGCCACCCCGGCGCCCCTAAATACTTCATTATTTATTTATTTATTTGACAGAGAAAGATATATGAGAGAGGAAACACAAGCGGGGGAGTGGGAAAGGGAGACGCAGACTCCCCTGCTGAGCAGGGAGCCCAATGTGGGGCTCAATCCTAGGACCCTGGGATCATGACCTGAGCCGAAGGCAGATGTTTAATGACTGAGCCACCCAGCCACCCCTAAAAACTTCATTTTTGGCTGCCCCCCTCCCCAAGGTAGGTGGGAGATGTCTTCTGAACGCCGGATCACCCCTACTTTGTCACATAGTGGTTTATGACCAGGAAGCCTTCAAGGTAAAGCTCAGTCCTCAATGCCTTTCTGGGGCTCCAGGCTCTGCCTAGCATACTCCCACCGGAGAACTCACAGTTCGACTGGCTAAAGGATTACCAGATTTTTCAAGCCATCATTTTATGTAATGACCCAGCAACCTTGTAAGAGGATTATGATCCACACTTCACAGAGGGTGGAAACTGAAGTGTGGGGATAGGGGAGGGAATGGCCCTGGTGTGCTCAGTAGGATTTGAACCTCGGTCTTAAGGTTTCAGACACCTTGGGAGAAAAAAAAAAAAAAGGTTTTGGACACCTCGGAGTCAGCCCAGACACTGGCTTTCGTTCAAGTGGCTTATTACTTTTGCTCATGTTCCATTGGCCAGAATCCAGTCACGTGGTTGCACCTAGCTGCAAGGATATGCTGGGAAATGTAGTCCGCTGGGGTCACCCAGGGTAAGGGACCGGTTTTGTGAGCACAGAGCCAATGTTGGACACATCTGACCCACAAAGCCTCCTGATCCGACAGCCTTCAGGTATGATCTTGTCTTGCACCCTCCCCCCATCGCCACCTCCTCAGCTGCTTCCACCCTGGCCTACTTGCTGCTTTTTGGAATATTTGACCACAATTTTGAAAAAATTGTGTTGCACGCAGCAGTGCTGCCTGAGGCATTTGAGCCGATAATACAGCAGCCCTCCTGTGTCAGACTGCTCTGTCGCTTTCAAATTTGCAATAATTCTATTTTTTGAAATAAGATCTGGCTGTGTGTCTTTTGTGCTGTTGAAGTGGGTATCACTTTATTACAAATTAGCTTCTCTTTATACATCTTTTGTGTTGGAGTTGGTGAAGCAAAATGATATTTTGTTAAGGGGACATAATTCAGCTGTATTATCTTTGGGTTTCACTTCAGAATAGTAAAGGAAGGGGAGATCGAGAGGCTCTGTGGGTTAAGCATCCCAGTCTTGGTTTCAGCTCAGATCTGATGTCAGGGTCATGGGATCCAGCCCCGCCTTGGGCTCCAAGTTCAGTGACAGTCGGCTTGAGTTTCTCTCTCCCTCTGCCCCTACCGCTGCTCGCTCTCTCTTTCTCTCAAATAAATAAATAAATCTTTAAAAGAAGAATAGTAAAGGCAGAATTACACATTATAAAGTATCTGTGAGAAAAATAGAATTAGCCACCAAAGAAGTACAAATTAAGACAACAGTGAAATATCACGACAGTGAAATATCATCCACTAGAATGACTATAGTCAAAAAGATACAAAAACAAGTACTAGTAGGGGCGCCTGGGTGGCTCAGTCTGTTAAAGTTTGCCTTTGGCTCAGGTCATGATCCCAGGGTCATGGGATCGAGTCCCGCATCAGGGTCCTTGCTTAGAGGGGAGCTTGCTTCTCTCTCTCTTGCTCCCCCTGCTTGTGCTCGATCTCTCTCTCTCTGTCCAATAAATAAATAAAATCTTAAAAAAAAAGCATAGCTCATACATTCTAGTTTCTTAAATGAATGGATATATGCTCCATATAGATGGATCATCATCAAGCAATGACGTTGGACAGTTTCCTTCTACCTATTCAATTACTGTGGGTTTTCTTTAAAAGATATTATTTTTATAATTTTGACAAGAAAAGGCTATGCTTTTTTTTTTTAAGTACTTCCTATCAACAAGTTATTTTTTAAATATATTTTTCCTGGGTCCAGGTTTGTAATTTAGTGTATTCAAAACCAATAAGCAACGCGCCTCTAAAATCAGGAAACTTGTTAACAACTAAAAAAAGACAAACATGCTTCAAATCAAACGTGTGCGAAATGGAGCTAAAGGTCGGGACACTTAATGCCGAGTAAACCCTTGGCCTGGAGCCCAGAGAGGCACAGGGGTGAGTTAAAGCCGCCCAGCTCCCGGCCCGAAGGTTTGGGACTGGCCACGCCCCCCGGCGACCGGGCGCCTGATCGAACTGGTCCGGAACTCTTCTGCCAGGCCTCCGTGGAGCTACCCCGGACTGTAAACTTCCGGAGAGCACACAACTTCCGTGCGGGGCAGCCGATTTGGCTAGTCCTAAGCGGGCCGGAAGTCCGTCACTACGGACTACCCGCCCCTTTCCTAAAGTGACGCACGGCGGGGTTGCCGGAAGAAGTGGCGAAGTTACTTTTGAGGGGATCCGAGAAGCGGCGGCGTGCCAAAGGATACAGAGAAGGAGGAGGAGAAGCAGAGCAAGGGGACAGAGGCAGGTGCACTAGAGTGTGGGGAGACGCGGGAGACTCCCCGGACCCGGGGCTTCCCGGCGTTCCCCGCGCCGCTCCGCTCAGCTCCCATTCTCTCCTTTCCCCCCTCCCTTCCGTAGCTCGCGCTGTCTCCGGTTGTTTCCAGGGCAACGGGAGTAGGAGACCCCACGAGAGGCCGCCCGCAAGACCCTCGCGCGCAGCCATGAGCCCCGCCCCCCACTGGTGTTCGGAGAGGGGCGGGACCTGGAGCGAGGTGTGTGGGCGGAGCGTGATGGGAGGTGGTGGAGGCGGGGCATGATGGGAGATGGGGCGGGACATGGAACGAGGAGTACCGGCGGGGCGGGGCCAAGGGGGGCGGAGCATTATGGGTAGAGTGAGGGTGGAACCTGGAAGGGTTGGGCGGGACCTAGGAGGAAAAGATGGGGGCGGAGCATGGGGAGGAGGTGGGGTCAGTGGAGTTGGGGGTGCTTCTTCGGCAGAGGTGGGGAGTAAGAGTAGGGAAGGTGAAACTTGGTGGGGTGGAGGAAGTGAGGGCAGAGCACGACTGAGGCCGAAAGGGCAGTACCTGGAAAGAGGGAGTGGGCGGGATCTGGGGTGGGTGGAGCCTACAGGAGAGGCGGAGTCTAGGTGAGAGCCGGGCTTGAGACGCAGCAGAGACCTGGAGCAGTAGCGGGTGGGCTCTGTCAGAGCCGGAGGAGAGGCTTTATAGGCTGTCAGGCGTTAGGGGTGGGGTCTGCATGCCGTAAAGGAAGAGTCTGGAAAGATGGAGGAAAGAAGTGCCCCATCAAGACCGGGGGCTGGCCTCACCTGAACCCCCCTGACCCCACAAGGCTCTCAGTCCCCCTGTTATCTGCAGGTTGCTCCGTGACTCCACCATGTCCACCCCCACCACCAGTTCCCTGGACACTCCTTTGCCTGGTGAGTGACCTCTTTCCCAGCCCAGTCCCCACCCCCGTCGCACACTTGTCAGGAAAAACTCACTGTGCTTCCCTCTCCCAGGAAATGGCCCGCCTCAACCCAGCGCCCCCTCTTCTTCACCAGCTATAAAGGAGGAGGGTCCAGAACTGTGGCCTGCAGGTCCAGACCCTGATGTCCCAGGCAGTGATTGGGCCAGCTCAGCCTGCAGTGTGGGTGAGATGGGGCTCAGGGACAGAGGCTGGGAGTTGATCGGGGGTTGGGGAAGGGTTTGGGAAGATCAGAAATGGGAGGCTCCCAATTTCTCATTGATTTTTTTTTTTCTTCCATATCTACTTGCCACTTCTTTTTTTTGGCCTGTGAGCATATTTTTTCCAGCTTGATACCTCTTATTATCGTTTGTTCTTTGGGGTTCCCTGACACACCTTTTTTTCTGAATTGCCAGCTTCCTGGGTCACTCTGTGCTCTGGCTCTTTGTTTCTTCTCTCTCGTGGGGATGACCCTCTGGCTGCTGTTTCCGTGTGGCTCTGTCTCTCATGGTTTCTATCCATCCCACCTTAGTCGTTCCAGACCCTGCAGAGGAACCAGAGCGCAAGCGAAAGAAGGGCCCGGCTCCAAAGATGCTGGGCCACGAGCTGTGCCGCGTGTGCGGGGACAAGGCCTCTGGCTTCCACTACAATGTGCTCAGCTGCGAAGGCTGCAAGGGCTTCTTCCGGCGCAGCGTGGTCCGAGGCGGGGCCCGGCGCTACGCCTGCCGGGGCGGCGGGACCTGCCAGATGGACGCCTTCATGCGGCGCAAGTGCCAGCAGTGCCGGCTGCGCAAATGCAAGGAGGCCGGGATGAGGGAGCAGTGTGAGTGCCGGGGCGGGAGCGTGCCCGCCGGGCCCCTGCCGAGCCCTGGCGGCCTCCACTGAGGCCTCTGTCTCCCGATTAGGCGTCCTCTCAGAAGAACAGATCCGGAAGAAGAAGATCCGGAAGCAGCAGCAGCAGCAGCAGCAGCAGTCCCCTGTAGGGCCAGCGGGCGGCAGCAGCTCAGCTTCTGGGCCCGGGGCCTCTCCTGGAGGGTCTGATGGAGGTGGCCAGGGCCCCGGGGAAGGCGAGGGTGTTCAGTTGACAGCTGCCCAGGAACTCATGATCCAGCAGCTGGTGGCCGCTCAGCTACAGTGCAACAAACGCTCCTTCTCTGACCAGCCCAAAGTCACGGTACTACCCCCCACCACCTGCAGCGTTGAGTGGTGATGAGCCTGGTGGGGGAAAGCCAGCAGGGCTGCAGCCCAGTGCATGGGGAGGGAAGGAGGCTCCAGAGGGCAGGGCCTTGGAGAAGAGGGTCTCCCAGGGCCCAGCCTTTGCCTCAAGGTGTCCCCACGGCCTTGGGCTCAAGGGAGGAGGCCTGGGAGTAACCCTAACCCCTGTGTCCCCAGCCCTGGCCCCTGGGCGCAGACCCCCAGTCCCGCGATGCCCGCCAGCAGCGTTTCGCCCACTTCACGGAGTTAGCCATCATCTCAGTCCAGGAGATTGTGGATTTCGCCAAACAGGTGCCTGGCTTCCTGCAGCTGGGCCGCGAGGACCAGATCGCCCTCCTGAAGGCGTCTACCATTGAGGTAATGGGCAGCCTGCCCACCCTCAACAAGGCCCTTCCTTCCTGCCCACGAGGAACCCCAGGGTTAAGTCTCAGGACGGCTGTTGGGAGCATAGTGATGAGCCAGATTCCTCCAGTTGTTGCCCTTGTGGGGAGGATACCTTATAGGGGGATGCGAAAATACCAAACAGATCATCAGAGCCCCATCAGGGGCCAAGGAGAAAAAGGAAACGGGCTGAGACTGAGAAAAATCGAGGATTGGGCTAGAACGCTGCACTTTAAAGAATGTAGTGTTGGGAAGGCTATTCAGGAAAGTTGACATTTAAACCAAAGTAACTATAACAAATGAGGTTTGAGTTCCTAGCACATATCAGGCTCCGTTCCAAGTGCTGGGTACATGGCCGTGAACAAAACCGGCAGTGCCTGTCCTTGTGCCTTGTACCCACCTGGGGAGGGTATCCTAAGTGGAGGGTGCCATGGGTACTAAAGCCAATGGGGAGAGAGCCTGGAGTGGCTGACACGCTGACCGCAGGCTGGGGCGGCTGAAGGAACAGGGGCAGGGGCAGAGGGGTGAAGGATGATTCTGGCAAGATTAGGTCCCCCCACAGGCCAAGAGAGCAGAGACCAGTGGCTAAAAGGTCATAGGGACTCCGGGAGCCCCTTCCCCTGCCTAGTCCTCTCCCTGCTCCCCCCAGATCATGCTGCTAGAGACGGCGAGACGCTACAACCACGAGACGGAGTGCATCACTTTTCTGAAGGACTTCACCTATAGCAAGGATGACTTCCACCGTGCGGGTACGGCAGAGAGTGGGCTGGGAGGGTGCAGGGCTGGTGCCCCTGCTGGACCCCTACTGGACCCCTACTGTTAGGAGACCTCAGGCCACCTCATTCTTGTCTGAGCCTCCATTCCTTTATTTCCAAAGCCAGGTGAGCCAGCCTCAAGTTGAGATAGGGGTATACATATTGAGTATCGTGTCCACGCACTGGGATGTTGTGCGGGATGAAGCAGAGGGGTCTCTGCTGTCACACAGGGCATTTCAGTAGTAATTAAGAGAAGACACTCCTTCCTCCAAAACCTGGTGTCACTGCAAGGAGGCTGGATCTCAGTCCATTATGAAGTATGCAACCTACCCAACTGTACAGGGCAGTCCTGGTCCCTGCCCTCCAAGAGCACTACCTGGGGATGACCTAGGCAGTGGGCTTCTGGAGAAAGTGCAGTTGAACTGAGGCCTGAGGGGTGAGATATATTGATTAGGAAAAGGGAATTGAGGAGCAGCATTGCTCACCAGGGAACCCCACATAGGAAAAGGTTATGTTCCTTTTGTCTCGGTTTTGTCTGTAAGTCCTGCTTTCTCTCATCTTTTCTTCTTGCGGCACTTGTCTGTACTCCCACATGTGTGTTCCTAACCCCATCTTCTTCCCTTCCTCTAAGCTGTGGCTGTCTCAACCCCCTCGGGAGTATGAGTTTGACAGGGGAGCACTGGGCGGGGAGAATGTTTCTGGCAGGGGGCTCAGCATGTACAAAGGTCCTGAGGTGAGGGAAGAGCTGGAACTAGAGGGAGGCCAAGGCATCTGGAGCACAGGGAGATGGGGCTGGGGAGAACGTTGGGGTCCTGCCACTTCTCTCCATGCTCTGCCACTGTCCAGTGTGTCTCCTGGAACATTCCCGGGTCCTCTCACTGGGTTGTCCCGAATGTGTCTGTTCACACAGCAGTTGGAAGGGTCCTGTTCATACCAAGTCAGCTCATGTCCGTCCTCTGCTCAGTACCGTGCATGGCTCCTGTCTCTCCGGGAGACAAGCCAGAGTCTTTGCTATGGCCCACAGGCCCACAGGCTCATCTCCCATTGCTCACCCTCCTCCCGCCACACCGGCTTCCTCCCGCTTGTTTGTACCCACCAGTCGTGCTCCTGCTTCAGGGCATTTGTAGTTGCTGGTCCCTTGGCCGGCATGGGTGACCAGCTCAGCCTGGTTCGCGTGGGAGCTTTGTGGTTTCAACATTGAAAGTCTCAAGGCCCAGAAAACTTCCCAGTCCTGGGCAGAACAGACAGATGGCACCTGCCTGGGACACTCACACATCCTCACGACTCGTTGCTTCTCCTCCTTCGGGTTGTCACTCGAAGGTCACCCTGCAGTGAGGCCTTCCTACAGCGTCACCATGCAGGGGCCCCCTTGTCTACGATGTTGATGTGGTTCTCGATGCCCCCATTACCCTTCCGTGTTGGATGTTCCAGCAGCAGCCATCCCTCTGACAGGCTGGATTGGGATGGTTTGCTTACGTGATTGCCTGTCGTCTGTGCCCGCAACCCCCAAATGCAAGTCCCACAGGAGGGGAGGCTTTGTCTTGGGAAGAGCTCTACCCCGGGGCCTGGCACATAGTGGTGCTTGATGAAGCTTGATGGCTGAATGAATGAACCCCTCTTGGGACTGAGGTCAGCCTTTACTCTAAGCCATGGAAGCCACCGCAGGCTGACATACCTAGGTATAAAAATCTAGGTACGGGGAAGGTACGATGTAGTAGGAAATACTGAATAAACGTTCACTCTCCTTACTCGTTCTTTATTCAGGCAAGGGTTAGGGCACACTTACCATGTGCCGGGTGCTCATCTAGGCAGCGGGGACACACGAGAACAGACGTGACCAGGACACTAGAATTACCGCTCTTTGCCTCACCCCGCTGACTGAGCAGCGTCAGGGCCCGGGCGTGGGGCCAGGTTGAGGCTGGGGGAGCTTATAGGCCCCGGCCTCCTGCCCCCACAGGCCTGCAGGTAGAGTTTATCAACCCCATCTTCGAGTTCTCACGGGCCATGCGGCGGCTGGGCCTGGACGATGCCGAGTACGCCCTCCTCATCGCCATCAACATCTTCTCCGCTGACCGGCCCAACGTGCAGGAGCCGAGCCGGGTCGAGGCCCTGCAGCAGCCCTATGTGGAGGCACTGCTCTCCTACACACGCATCAAGAGGCCGCAGGTACGTGGCCCTGGAGCTCCCCAGAGCCCAGCCCCTCCTGAGGCCCTGGCGGGGACAGGAAGTCAGCCCCGGGAGTGGAGTCAGCCCCGGGCTGAGGTCTTGCTTCCTCTTCTGAGCCGGGCTCCTGTGGCAGCACTCACCTCCAGCTGATGTCCTTTCCGCAGTCTGTCCTCAGGCCTCGGTCCTCAGGCCTCGGTCCCCAGCCCAACGAGCCATGTCCGGTGCAGGCATGGGGGGGGGTCCCCACACTGCTGTCCTGGCTCAACCCAGGGAGGGAGGCCCTCCTGGTGGTCTAGGCGGGCTGACCAGAGCCTCGTAGGGCAGGAGCCCGCCTAGCGCCCACCTTCCTCCTGAACCCCTTGCAGGACCAGCTGCGCTTCCCGCGGATGCTGATGAAGCTCGTGAGCCTGCGCACTCTGAGCTCTGTGCACTCGGAGCAGGTCTTTGCCCTGCGGCTCCAAGACAAGAAGCTGCCGCCTCTGCTGTCTGAGATCTGGGACGTCCATGAGTGAGGGGCCTGGCCACCCTGCCCCACAGCCCTGCATCTTCCAACGAGTGGACATTGTCACCCCTTCCTCCTCCTGGAGTGGGAAGGGGCCAGGCCTGGGGTCCCACCTTGTGGCCTAGAGCACAAGCCTGGCCCCACCAGCCCTCAGCCCTCGGGCGAGCCCCAGTGAGGCTCCAGGAGGCTCCCTCCCTGCCCACTGAGTCTTCCTGGGAGGGCTGGATGGGTCATAGATCCCAACCTCTGACTCTCCTAGCACTACCAGCTGCCCTCCCCACCCAGCTTACACCTCAAGCTCACTGCGCGATGCACCTTGAGCAGAGGGATTGGGGGGCCTGTGGCTCTTCCCTCTACCCTGAGAAACCACAGGCCCCCTCCCTCTGTTCCATTTATTTAATAAAAACTAAAAAAAGACAAAAACAGGAAAATAAAGTATGGATAGAAATCTGCCCTGAGCCAGAGTGAGTCCAAGATATATACAGGGGGTGGGCTGTTAGGGTCTTCATTGATTCCAGCTCCCTGAACCTTGTGCGCTTGCCAGGCTGGTGGAAGGTTCAGGGTGATGTGACTGGGCTCTGCAGGGTGGGGAGGCGTGGTTCCAGGAGAGGCTGACAGCCTTGGCGTCCTCTCCCTGTACAAGACGAGTTGGAGCCTATTGAAGGACAAAGGAAATTTCAGTGGCTGAAGGGACCCGGGCTTTCACTAGGCAAAAAAATGTTTGCTGAAGCCACTTGTGGGCGAGGTGCTGTGCTGGCCCTTGTGGGGTTGCAGGTGTTAGTCATCCAACACATATATATGGGGCACTTACTATGTGGCAAACACAATTTTAGGCACTGGACACATGGAGAACAAGCTAAAATCCTCGGAGGTGGCTACCAGTCAGGGCTGGCAGTCGGGACATGGAGAGGGCCACCTAGAGTGAGAGACGAGGGGCTTTAATGGGGGCAGCACGCGGCTGTGTGGGGACCTAGAGGCAGAAGGCAGGCACGTCCTCACACAGGGTATCATGGCCCAGCTGGGACCTAAACCAAGACAAGAGGGCTTGGCCCCCAAATTGAGGGAAGGGGACATGCCGAGTCTGGAAGGTGAGAGGCTCTGGTGAGTTCGAAGTCAGGTCAGGCTGTGTTCTCTTAGTTCCTCCTTCCTCTGGGCCAGGTCCTGGGCCAGGCCCTGAGCTGTCACCGCAGTGAGCTGGATGGACAGTCCTGGCTAAGGGTGAAGAGAGTGCTGATTGGAGGGATGGGCTGGGTACTGAAAGGTGTGTTTTTTAGAGCGGGTCGGGCGAAGGTGACGGGGGAAGTGACTAGTTAGAAGCAGTCCGGTTCCAAGCAGTGTGCCTGGTGGCCCCAGGTGTGGCCGCCCTGCGCGGAGTCTAGGTGGCGGATGAGGAAACTGAGGCCGTGAGACAGGAGGGTGACCAGACTTCCCCTCCGCAGGGAGGGCAGATGTCAGATGGGCAGCAGAAGGACAGCGCCTAGGAAGTCCTCCCGACTTAGCCTCCGGCAGAAAGCAAACCCGCTGCCAGAGGAGGCGCGCGCGGCGCCGGCGGGCGGGGAGGCGGGGCCAGGAGGACAGGGGGCGGGCCGCACGCCTACGCGCGCAGATGGCGGAAATCCGCGAAGGTAGCGCAAGGAGGGGGCGTAGCTTGGGAGGAGTCGCACCTCGCCCCAGAGGGGGCGGGGCTTGCCAAGAGTATGGAAAATGGGAGGAAGCCGCACCCCAAATTGGAAAGACGGGGCGTGGCCTAGCTCCAGTCGAGCGGAGGGCGTGGCCTCGAGCCCTGTGGGCGTGGTCTCGTCCTACTTGGGCGGAGGGGCGTGGCCCGGGTCGGCGCCCGGCGCCTCTGAGCCTGCGCGCGCCGGAGTCAGGGGTTACGGCGGCGTAGGCTGTGGCGGGAAACGCTGTTTGAAGAGGGTGAGTAAGGGGAGTAGGGGGGTTGCAGGGATTCGGCCTGACAGAGAAGGAGGGTGGAGGAGCTGGGCATGGAGGCCTGAGAAAGGGTTGCGAGGGGCGTGGAGGCGGGAGGGATTCCTTTGGCTCGGGGGCGCGCGGTACACGGGCAAGGGCCGGTGGTCGTGGGAGCGTGCGCGGGGCGCGCGGGAAGATGAAGAGGTCTGGGGGGCCCTCGGCGTGCGGGAGCCCTTGTGCTGGGTGCCTGGCCTCGGGGGCAAACTGGGGGATGCACCCTGGACGGTTTTGGGGGCGACGGGATCCCTGACGCATTGGAGGACTGAATTGGTGCACGTGGGGGCATGGTGTCATCCTTTATTCACTAAATGTTGAGTACCCTGTGCCGGGCACTGTTCTAGAAGCAAAGGCTACAGCCCGAACAAGTCAGAGAAAGTCCTTGCTCGGAGAGAGGACAGACAGTAGACAAGTGATAAGTAATGATGATAAAGCAGTGTTTTCGGGGTTTGATGTATTATCCGAAGCCAAATAAAACAGGGTAGCCAGTCTCTTTAGCTGGAATGATTTCAAAAATCTCCCCTCTGGGGAAGTGACATTTGACAGAAAAGTCAGTCATGTGAAGAAAGGCCTGGACAGAGGGACCATCAAATACAAAAGCCCTGAGGCAGGAAGAAGTTTGGTGTGTTTGTAGCTGGAGCCAAGAAAAACAGGTGAGGTTGGAAGACATGTTGGGGAACCCGATCCTTGTAGAGGTGGGTATGGGATTTGGCTTTTATTCTAGCTTCCCCAGCGAGCCATGGGGAGTTTTGAGCATCAGAGCAACAGGACCTGCCCTGCGTTTTGAAAAACTCAGGCTGCTGACTGAAGATGGGATTGTAGTGGGAACAAGAGTGGAAGGAGGAAGGCCAGTTAGGAAGCAAGAGGGGATAGTAGGTGGCTCAGACTGCAGTGCCATCTGTCAGTCTCAGGTTGTCTTTGGGGTTTGAGCCAGCAGGGTGTAAGGAAGAAGAGCTCAGATGGCTGGGGTATGTGGTTTGAGCAACAGGTTGGATGGAGAAGGCTGAGGCAAAGCGGGTTTGGGGCGCCACTCTGAGGTGGCAGTGAGTGGGCAGGGTGATGTCAGTTTCTCAGCTTCATAGCCCCACCCATGCCAGGAACCTGTGGTTACCTGTCTCTCCCCCTCCTTGCTGCATGTCACCACCCAAGCCTCCTGTCCCCTGGAGAGGTGCCTTCCCCACCGACGGCCTTTGCATCGCTGTTCATTTCTCCTGCAATGCTCCTTTTCAGTCCTTCTTTCAGTCAGCTGTGCTTACGTCAGGCCCTTTGCTGGGCACTGGGGAGCCGATGATAATTCAGGTTGGTTGGGGGAGGACAGATCTCAGCCAGAGTGCTCTGAACCAATACAAGGCAGCGCTAGTCTTGAGGAGGCAAGAGAAGCGGCCGGGGCTCGGGGAAGACTTGTGGAGTTGGTGGTCCTCGAGAGGAGTCTAAACTGACACAACTTGAAGTGGCCTGTGTTCCAGGCCCTGTGCTGAGTGATGCTGGGACCCCGACTGGAGCAACTCCCTGACCCCTGTTTTTGAGGCGCTCACACTCTGAAGCTGTTCCGGGTGCAGTGGGTGCCCCGAGGGGCCGCCGGAGTGGCCTGGAAGAGTTGAACTGGAGCGGAGTCTCTGTGGAGGCCGAGGAGATAAGTGGCTGGAAAAGGGGGCGATCTCATCCAGCAAACACGTCCCCAAATCAGGCCCTGTGCTGGGCACGTGGCTCATGTTCCCAGCAGGGGGAGACAGACAAAAAGCAACGCACAAAAGAAAGCTGCAGACAATCAGTCTTATAAGAGCGGGAGGGACCAGGCTGGGAGCTGTGCAGGCGCTGGGAAGGGGTGAGACTCAGGTCTCGTAGAGCCTATGAGATTTGTAGGTGGAACAAACATGTGGTCTGAGGGGAAGAGAGAAGCTGGAGTGACGCCAATGTTGTTGGCCTGATGGGAGCTGCCCTTTACTGAACTGGGGAGACTGGAGGGAGCAGGTTTGCAGGGAGATGAAGGGCCTGCCTTTGGAGTGCGGGACGTGTAAACAGACATCCTCACGGTGTGAGCAGCTGCCTCTGTCAGGCGGGGGCCCTGGGGAGGGGTCTGCGCCAGAATCCGGATGGGAAGCCTGGTGGGCATAGAGGTGGCAGTGAAAACCGCGGGATTGGGAGAGATGGGACGAGAAGACTGAGGGAGGGAGCATCACAGAAACTAGCGTCTTAGCCAGGGGCACACTCCGCGTTGTTGCCTATTTGCCAGTGAAGGGTCCAGAAAAGGAGAGATCACCGTGTTTCCCCAGCTCCTGTCCTGTGCCTAGGCAGCTGAGAGGGGACACACAGGGGCCCCTTTCCTTCTCCCACCATGCCCTCCAGGTCACTCTCCACAGTCCCTCTGGCCTCCTGCAGGGCTGGAGCAAAGGCCTCCAGGCTTTTTCCTTCCTGTGAGATAAGCCGCCTGTAGACACAGTTCGAATTCAAAAGTCACAAAAGGAGAGTCTGTTCCAAGTCTTCCTCCCTATACAGAACTCTCGTATGCACTGTCAGAGCAGCACAACTCATGACAGGCCAAAGGTGCGAACAGCCCTGATGTTCACTGACGGACGGACGGACGGAAGGATAAAAACAACGTGATACAGCCGCATGGTGAGGAAGTACTGAGACATGAAAAGGAAGGACGCACTGACCCGCACCGCGTCATGGGTGGACCTTGGACACATTATCCTAGGTGGAAGAAGCCAGACACCCAAGGGCACGTATTCTAAGGTTCCACATATAGGAAATGCCCACAACGGGCAAATCTGTAGCAACAGACGAAGTAGCTTAGTGGTTGCTTTGGGCTGGGAGAAGTGGGGTGGGGACAGTTTGGGGTGGAGGTGATGGCCAAGGGTTGTGGGGTGTCATTTTGG
>CM052888.1:45524779-45562304 GCA_028534135.1 Potos flavus
GCGGAGAGTGCTATAAAGGGCATTTTGGGGACAGTTAGAAAAAGTAGAACATTGACTCTTTGTTTATGTTGTTATTGATTATTATGTTGTTGTTAAATGTCCTGGATTTGATCATCACACCGTGCTTGTTTAAGACAATGCCCTTAGACCGCCTGGGTAGCTCGTTTGGTTAAGCGTCTGCCTTCAGCTCAGGTCATGATCTTGGGGTCCTGGGATCAAGCCCTGCATCTGGCTTCCCGCTCAGCAGGGAGTCTGCTTGTCCCTCTCCCCCTGCTCGTACACGTGCTTTCTCTGTCTCTCTGTCTCTCTCTCTCAAATAAATAAAATCTTCAAAAAGAGAGAGAACATGTCCTTGGGGCTCCTGGCTCGCTCAGTCAGTAGAACATGCGAATCTTGATCTCAAGGTTGTGAGTTCAAGCCCCACATTGGGTGTGGTACCTACTTGGAAAAAAAAAAAAAAAAAGGAAGAGAGAATGTCCTTGTCCTTCGGCATTGCTGAAGTATGCAGGGGTCAAGGGGCATGGTATCTGACTGGCAGGCAGCTAACTCAAATGGCTCAGGAAAATAGATAACGTGCTGATGTGTGCATATGATGTATAGGGGGCTGATGAAGCCAGCGTGGCAACAAATCGATACTTGGGGAATCTGAGTGACGGGTAAACAGTTCTGCCAATTTGAAATGATTTCAAAATAGAAAGGCTTCTGTTTTTGTTTTGTTTTGAAGGGGGATGGGAAGCCTCTCATCCTGGGACTGGGAAGGGACCGGGTTGGACTCGTGTTTCAGGCCGCTGCCTGGCACCCAGCACAGTGCGACCGGCCTGACGGTCAGCCGCCCAGCTGTCTGTGCAATGGAGGCCTGGGCAGGCGGGGAGACGGGTGGGCAACGGCGTCAGAGACCGAGGCTTATGGGAAAGAGAGGGGTGTGCTAGGGACCAAGTCTGTGCTGGGTGGAGGGCAAGCAGCCGGGTGAAGGGATGCAGAAGGTTTGAGCGTGTGAGGAAGGGGTAAACTGAGGCGGGGAGTGGGCTGTAATTATAGTAACACGGTGATTCGGCACGTGGACGGTGCCAGCACCCTGTGATGGTGCTCCTCCCGGGGCCGTCCAGGGAACAAAAGGCTCCCGGCCATAGTGGGTGCATGGGGGGCCGGGAAAAAGACAGGAACCCTCCCCCAGCCCTGACTTGTCCAGCAGGATGGATGGCAAGCGGCGGCCAGGCCCGGGGCCGGGGGTGCCCCCGAAGCGGGCCCGTGGGGGCCTCTGGGATGAGGAGGAGCCGAGTCAGCCATCCCAGTTCGAGGAGGAGCTGGCACTGATGGAGGAGATGGAGGCCGAGCACAGGCTGCAGGAACAGGAGGAGGAGTTGCTGCAGCCGGGCCTGGACGGAGCAGTGGACGGTGAGACCTGGAGCGGGAACCCCCCTGCACCCCCACACCCGTCTTGCCTGTAAGCAGGGTCAGCCATGGAGCTCGCTGACCTCTGGCCCATGCTGCACCCGCAAAGTGCTGACCTTTGACCCCGTGCCAGTATGCCACCTTTGTTGCTTGCAGCTCCGAGTCTGACCTTGACCCTCGACCCCATAATCTCTCCTGAGTTACCTGCCTGAACCAGAGCGCCCAGTCCACCTGACTTCCCTTTCACACATCAGATGCCACCTGAGAGGCCATGGGATGGGCTGGGGGGACCGCGACTCCATGTACCGTGCTTGTCTCCCTCCACCCCCCACCCAGGGCAGTTGTCCCCGACGGCCGTAGATGCCCGCTGGCTGCGGCCCAGCCTGCCCCCCCTGGATCCCCAGACGGAGCCCCTCATCTTCCAGCAGTTGGAGATCGACCATTACGTGGGTGAGCTTGGCGGGCAGAGGCCTGGTGGGTGGGAGGCGGGGCCCTGGGCTTTGAGGGAGGAGATGGACCCACAGTGCCCACGCGGGTGGCCAGGGCTCTGGTGCCCAGAGGGGCAGCAAGAGGGGAAGGGGGGCACAGGTGTCCTGCGGGGCTTCTTGGAGGTGGGGAGTGTCTTCCAACTGAGGCCTGAAGGTAAGAGCTGGCTCCTTGCTGAGGGGAGACGTGTGGTTTGACATCCACCCGTCCCTCCGTCCTTCCAGTGTCAGTCAGGAGCAGCTGAGCATGTGCACTGGGCCGGGCCCTGTTTTGGTCAGACCAGGTCCCTGCTCTTCGAGGCTCACCTTCTGGAAGGATAGACGGAATAAAAAAGGAAATGGGACCTTGGGTGGCTGCGCGGGTTACGGAGACACATGTGGTAGGGCAGAGGGGCCAGACTGCACGTCTCCGAGGTCCGAGGCCGGAGAGGTCTGGAATGTTTGAGGGACAGCCAGGACACCAGGGCGGCGGGAGCAGGGGGCGACGACGCAGAAGGGGCGGCACGTGAGGGGCAAGGACGTGGGGGCTCCATTCGGCACGGGCGGGAAAGTCTTTGGCTCTGGAGAGACCACGCCGACTCGCAGGTTAGTTAGTTAGGCTCCCCTATAAGGGAGCGAAGAGACAGGTGGCCGGCAGGGCGGAAACGTCCGCCGTCCACGTATCGGACGCAAAACTAGGGCCGCGAATATGTAAGGAACGTCCAGGTCTCAATAGTCAGAAAACAGTCCGGTCCGGGACGGGACAAAATAGCTGATCAGACAGTTCACTCGAGGGTGGACAGTGGCAAATCAGCACTGGGGTGGACGCTCAGGGTCACTGGCTGTCGGGGCGATGCAAACGACAGCCACGGTGACACAGCACGCCCTCTCAGAAGAGCCAACACACGCACACACACCGAGGACACCAAGGGCTGACGAGGACACAGGCCGACTGGAACGCTTGCCCGTGCGCCCTCCCGGGGGGAACGCCGTGGGTTGCAGCCCCTCTGGGAAACAGCCTGGAAGTTTCTTAGAGTTCAGCCTGCCCTTTTCTCCCCCTCCAGCTTTATTGAGATACAGGAGTTAAATCTACTCTTTTTTTTTTTTTTTTCAAAGTATTTTTATTATCATGATTTTTTTTTTTTTTTTTTTAATCTGACAG
The DNA here is from genome assembly GCA_028534135.1 of Potos flavus. Lineage (NCBI taxonomy): Eukaryota > Metazoa > Chordata > Mammalia > Carnivora > Procyonidae > Potos > Potos flavus. Next base: position 45,527,798 of record CM052888.1, read on the forward strand.
AGAGAGAGAGATCACAAGTAGGCAGAGAGGCAGGCAGAGCGAGAGGGGGAAGCAGGCTCCCCGCTGAGCAGAGAGCCCGACACGGGGCTCGATCCCAGGACCCTGAGATCATGACCCCAGCCAAAGGCAGAGGCTTTAACCCACTGAGCCACCCAGGCGCCCCGATCTACTCTTTTCTTAGGACCAGGCAGTTCTACCCTAGATTTCCCCTAGAGTGACAGGAGCCAGCAGACTGCGTGGTCCCATGTATGTGGACAGTCTCAAAACGACAAGGACAATGGCGGAGAGCAGAAGGACCACCAGTGCCTGGGCTTGCGATGGGAGGGGGTGCGGTGAGGGAAGCACGTCTCTTGGGAGCTGTGTGGAGTGATCGACCTGTCTTGGGCCTGATTTTGGTGGTGGTCCCACGAATCTACGTATGTGTGTTACGGCTCATAACACTGGACCCACAAAATCCGTATTATTTTCTGAAAGAAAATATTTTTCTGCGAAAAAAGGCGGGGGGCTCCCTCTGCAGTGGCAAATGGACTGTAGGGGGACAGAGATGGAAACAGAGGCCAACGGGGAGGCGGTCGAGGTGGAGTGAACAGTGGGCAGATGCACCCCAAGCTGCAGGAATTAGGGGGCTGTGTTCCCAGACCAGGAGGAGCGTGGGGAGGCAAGCCTTTGAGGAGTCTGCGGGGGTCACCCTGCCTTATCCTGTGACACCTCCAGGCCCAGCACAGCCCCTGCCTGGGGCGCCTCCGCCATCCCGCAGCTCCGTGCCCGTGCTTCGTGCCTTTGGAGTCACCGACGAGGGCGTGTCGGTCTGCTGCCACATCCACGGCTTTGCGCCCTACTTCTACACTCCGGCGCCCGCTGGTGAGTGGCCCCGACCCACGAGACCCCCTCTCACCCACGCCCCTCCAGAGGCCCCCCGGTGCTTCTGACAAGCTCTCCTACGGCCAGGTTTTGGGCCCGAGCACCTGGGCGAGCTGCAGCGGGAGCTGAATGCCGCCATCAGCAGGGACCAGCGCGGAGGGAAAGAGCTCACGGGGCCAGCAGTGCTGTCAGTGGAGCTGTGCTCCCGGGAGAGTGAGTGCCGCCCCGGGGGGCCAAGTGGGTCGGGGTCCCTCCGGGCCGGTGCCAGCCTCATCTGCCCGCAGGCATGTTCGGGTACCACGGACACGGCCCCTCCCCGTTTCTGCGCATCACCCTGGCGCTGCCGCGCCTCATGGCCCCCGCCCGCCGCCTCCTGGAGCAGGGCATCCGTGTGGCGGGCCTGGGCACCCCCAGCTTCGCGCCCTATGAGGCCAACGTCGACTTTGAGATCCGGTACAGCCCCTGCCTCTCTCCAGCCTCCACCCCCGCCCCTGCCCCCGCCAGCTTCCGCCTACTGATCCTCGCCCCCGCCAGGTTCATGGTGGACACAGACATCGTCGGCTGCAACTGGTTGGAACTCCCAGCAGGGAAATACGTCCTGAGGCCAGAGGGGAAGGTATGGGGCTCCCCAGGGGCAGGGGGGCCACAGAGCCGGGACCCTGCAGCCACCGACGGGCCTCGTCCCTACAGGCCACGCTATGTCAGCTGGAGGCAGACGTGCTGTGGTCTGACATTGTCAGTCACCCGCCGGAAGGGCAGTGGCAGCGAATCGCACCCCTGCGCGTGCTCAGCTTTGACATCGAGTGTGCTGGCCGCAAAGGTCTGTCTCTGGGGCCCGGAGCTCCTCCCACCCTCGCTTCAGATATTGGTGACATGCCGGTCTCATCCCAGGAGTCCCCATACTTCTTGAGCTTACTCAGGGAGGAGGGAGTGAACATGCAAATGGACAGGTCATTGTAAGATTCTCCATTGAAGGAGGATGGTGGCGGCCGGTGACAGGGCAACTCAGACAGGTGGGCAGGGAAGGCCTCAGGGGTGATGAGGCAAGGCTTGTGAAGAGGGATGAGCAGCCTCCCCCACCACGCACACAAGCCCCTGCAGAGGATAGCAAGTGCAAAGGCCCTGGGGCAGGACCATCCCGGTCTGTGAGAGACAGGGAGAGGGCCAGAAGCTGAAGGAAGAGGGGAACCAGGGTGGGTCGTGCGGGGTCTGCAGGCAGTGGGGGCAGAGGGAAGGAGACGGTCTGGGGAGATTTGGAGGTGCAGCCACGCTGATGTGTCACGAAGGGAAAGGAGGAGCCCGGTCCCCTGCATCCCCCTTTTTCTTCCCCACACAGGCATCTTCCCTGAACCCGAGCGGGACCCTGTGATCCAGATCTGCTCGCTGGGCCTGCGCTGGGGTGAGCCGGAGCCCTTCCTGCGCCTGGCGCTCACCCTACGGCCCTGCGCCCCTATCCTGGGCGCCAAAGTGCAGAGCTACGAGCGGGAGGAGGAGCTGCTCCAGGTGGCTCTTATTCCATTTCCCCTCATTTCCTCGGAATCCCCCCCCCTCCCCGCCAGCCTCTGCATCCCAGGCTCAAGGCCTCTAGATGCTGAGACGCCCGGTCCACAGGTTCAGATCCCTTCGCTTCGCAGGGGTGAACATTTCCCTCTGGGTTCTGTGATATTTTCAGAAGCACCTGCTTGGTCTTTCTACAATGGGCAGGAGAGCTCTAGGGTTGTTCTGGGGGGCTTCTGGAATGTTCCAGGAGTGGGGAGGACCACGCCAGGGGGACGATCAGGATGACAACCAGGGTGACCCAGTGTGCTCCCACCCCCCAGGCATGGTCAACCTTCATTCGCACCATGGACCCCGACGTGATCACCGGCTACAACATCCAGAACTTTGACCTTCCGTACCTCATCTCCCGGGCCCAGACTCTCAAGGTAGGGCAGGCAGGTCAGGGAAGCTTGCCTTCGGAAGCCCCACTGGGGGCTCAAGGGGTAGGCGGCCTCCCTGCTCCTCCCCTCTGCCTTCTCGCTTGTGGGTGGTCTGCCTTGCCCTGTCCCTGCAGCCCAACGCCCCCAGTGGCTGCAGGGACCTCGCTGAAAACCCAGCGCTGGCCCCATCCCTGCCCTGCTCAAAGTCCAGAAGGTGATCGTGGCTTTTGCAGAGGCAAGGAGGGCATTTACGGTTAAGTGAGGAGAGGCTTGTGTGTTTGAGGGCCAGACTGAAACATGCAAGGGTATAGCATCTTCTAGACTTCAAAATACGTCAGCAAAAAATAAGGAACGGTGGGGAAGTTCCTCGAAGTGTGTGGCAAAACCTTGATGGGAGGAGACACAATTCAGCTCACAACGGAGGTCATGTTATGTTATTTCTTCCTTTTCCTTACATTTGGCCAATTTTGTAATGACAAATAATCACTTTTGGGGCGCCTGGCTGGCTCAGTCACTAGAGCGTGTAACTCTTGATCTCAGGGTCATGGGTTCAAGCCCCACACTGGGCATGGAGCCTACTTAAAAAATAAAATCGAATGCTATTAAAAAAATAAAATCAGGTTTATGGCCTCCGACAGCACCAGGAAGAAGTCTATCCCGGTCAGTCCCGCATTTGTACGTGGGACACTGCTCCTCTCCCCACGGCCCCCTGCCCTGCTACTTCACTGGCTCAGGCCTCTCCTCTCTACCCTGGCCCTCCCGCCTCCCTCTTCCCTGCCCCTGTCTCTCCTGACCTCGGACCTAGCTCTCCGTGCTGCCTGCTGGGCTCCCACCTAGCTCTCCCCCAGGCCCCCCATCCCACGCACACGCCGCCTCCCCACCGAGCTCAGCATCGTCCCCAACTCTGCCCCCCTCCAGCTGCCCATGTGAGGGCGGCTCCCCAGCCGCCGGACGCCACCCTTAGCCTCTCAGCCCCGCAGCCGTCAGGCCTCTGACTCTCCCCGTCCTGGCCTCCTGTCTCTCGCCGCCAATCCCTGCCTCCCGGGCCCCAGAGGGTTTTTCTGCATCCGAACTGCCCCTGCTTCCGGGCTCCCCGCAGGAAGAGCGTGGCATGATGGGGAGTGTCGTGGCCCTGGGGGGGGTCTCCGATCTGGGCCGTGGCTCCCCACCGCAGCTCCACCCTGCCCGCGGGCTTTGTCCCCAGGTGCACTCGTTCCCCTTCCTGGGCCGCGTGTCTGGCCTCCGCTCCAACATTCGGGACTCGTCCTTCCAGTCCAAGCAGACTGGCCGGCGGGACAGCAAGGTGGTCAGCATGGTGGGCCGCGTGCAGATGGACATGCTGCAGGTGCGCGGGCGGGGCGGGCGGGGTGGGTGCCCCCCTCACGGGGCCGCTGCTGCCGGGGCCCCGGGCCCACCGTGCGCCCCCTTCCTCAGGTGCTGCTGCGTGAGCACAAGCTCCGCTCCTACACGCTCAACGCCGTAAGCTTCCACTTCCTGGGCGAGCAGAAGGAGGACGTGCAGCACAGCATCATCACCGACCTGCAGGTGCCCGGCCGCCGGCATGTGACCTCTGACCCCTCCACCTCCTGCCACTGACCCCCGATCTGACTCTTCTGTTGACTCCTCTGACCTCGGCCTCCCGCCTTCCTGACCGGGGGCTTCAGCCTCCAGTATTCTCCCGACTTTCACCTTGACCTCTTCCTTTTGACTTGTGACCTCACCCTGCAGGTGTGACTCCCCACTCCTGCCCACTCACAGGACCCCTGGCACTGCGACATTTATCCCGCTCTCCCGCCCACACCTCTGGTCCACACTCGCCCTCCAGATGCTCCCTCCTCCCTCAGACCCTGTCCACTCCCTGACCTCCCCCCTCCCGGCTCCGCACCCAGAACTTCACCCTCTCCCTGACATGGCCGCCTCCCCTGATGCCATCCGTGCCTGTCCCCAGAACGGGAATGACCAGACGCGCCGTCGGCTGGCCGTGTACTGCCTCAAGGATGCCTTCCTGCCCCTGCGGCTGCTGGAGCGGCTCATGGTGCTGGTCAACGCCATGGAGATGGCACGAGTCACTGGCGTGCCCCTCAGCTACCTGCTCAGCCGTGGCCAGCAGGTCAAGGTCGTGTCCCAGCTGCTGCGGCAGGTCAGTGGAGCCGAGGGTGGGCCTGGTCATGACACCCCCAGAAAGTCCCCACTCCTGGCCTCTGGTCACTCACTGTGGCTCCTGGACCGTGACACCCAGAAGCCCTTCCCTGCTCCTCCTCCTCCTCCCTCTTCCGGTCTGCCCACGCCTGCTTCCATTTCCCGACTTCTCCCCTCCTAGGCCATGCGTGAGGGACTGCTGATGCCCGTGGTGAAGACAGAGGGTGGTGAGGACTACACGGGGGCCACAGTCATCGAGCCCCTCAAAGGGTAAGACCCTGTGGCTGGGTGGGGGTGGCTTAGGATTCCTGGGGCTGACTCCTTCCTACCCTCCCAGGTACTACGATGTCCCCATCGCCACCCTGGACTTCTCCTCTCTGTACCCATCCATCATGATGGCCCACAATCTGTGCTACACCACACTCCTGCGGCCCGGGGCTGCCCAGAAACTGGGGTATGGCCTTCTCTTCATCCCATGTACCCCAGGACTGCCCCGGGGCCAGCTTCAGCCAGGGCAGGGCCAGGGACCGAGAAATAGTGGGGAGGGGAGACTCGAGAGGTGGGGAGAGCCTGAAGGATCTGGAGGAGGAGGTGATGGGGAGGCCAGGTTCACGACCTCCCCCCGCATCCTCCGACCCAGGCTGACCGAGGATCAGTTCATCAAGACGCCCACAGGGGATGAGTTTGTGAAGACATCGGTGCGGAAGGGGCTGCTGCCCCAGATTCTGGAGAACCTGCTCAGCGCCCGGAAGAGGTGGGTTCTGGGGCATCGCAACAACCCTTGCGCAAACTTGCTGAGGCTCCTCGTCAGTCCCTGTCCCTCATGGGTCACCCCAGAATTGCCATGCCACACTTAACTGCAGCTATGCGTGAATTAGAACAAGACACCCCTCGGGACAGCTCCCATTTGCCCCCTCTGCTGGGTGCCTCTGCAGTGCACAGCCTGCACAACGATGCACGGCACCCATTTCTAGAAAGGCACCCTAACCAGTGCCCAGGGCCCAGCCTCTCCTCTCTTCCTGAGACCTGGGGCACTGTGTCAGTGGCCTTTGCTTCCTGTCCTTCCAGGGCCAAGGCTGAGCTGGCCAAGGAGACAGACCCCCTGCGTCGGCAGGTCTTGGACGGGCGGCAGCTGGCATTGAAAGTGAGTGCCAATTCTGTATATGGCTTCACTGGTGCCCAGGTAGGCAAGCTGCCATGCCTGGAGATCTCCCAGGTGAGTGCTCGGTTTCCATAGTAGGCGGGGGGTGGGTGCAGACAGCCCGTCCCTAGGAGAACCAGGTCTCCGTGTGGTGGGGGTCGCAGTGCCCCAACTTGCTGAACATGCTCTGTGGGTCCGCCAGGTGGCAAAACGGATGAGGGTTCCTGCCGTCCTGCAGCACGTAGCCTTGTGGGTGCACAGATGGTGATGGCTGTAAGTGCATATAGGAAGGCACTTGGTGCCAAGGGCTCTGCAGACAGATGAAGCGGGGGGGGGGGGGGGTGGCGGGGTGAGCAGAGGTTTTGTTCATCGCTCATTCGTTCCATTCATCGTCGTTGGCCTGACAGACCCCACCCGCCTCCTCCCCTGGTCCCCGTGAGGGTGGGGATGCAGAGGGCGCGTTCCCTCCCACCTCATGGGCAGAACAGGGCCGCATCTCTGCTCATGGGGGCTGGGGCGGTGCTGGGGGCCAACCAGTAGCACAGCCAGGCTCTGACACTTCACACGCTGTGGGTGCTCCCGTCACCGAAGGAGCCGGTGTGAGGGTGCTCCTTCCCACCCCAGGTGTGCAGGTGCTTGGAGGGTGCTTGGTCAGTGCTCTGCTCTGAGAGGGGATGCAGGCTGAAGAGCCCTCCACCTCCCTGCCTGCCCCACAGCGGGGTCCCAGGCCTGTTTACCAGAGGCAGCTCTGCTGCTCGGATGGAAAAACAGATCTGTGGTCAGACCACAGAGGATCTGGGTCCGTGGTTCTGCCAAGCCGGGATCAGTGCCTCAGTTCATGGCCTAAGAGAGCCTTAGAAAGGTCTTCCTGTTCAGCCCCTTTCCCTGGGGTTTGGGTCTCAGCACATTCCAAACTTGGTTGCTCCCAGCCATAGGAAGCTCTCTCTATCTGGGCAGTGTCAGTCCTCATGTGGCCCTGGATGGAAGACTTGGAAGAATTGCCAGTGGTGGGTTTTGGGTGGGAGAGGCCTGTGTACACACCGACTCACCTTCAGTCCCGGGGCCCCCAAGATCACGCTCCCATCCAGTGATCCACCAGAAAGACTTGAACTCAGAAAAGCCATCCTACTTACGATTATGACTTTAATACAGTTAAAGGGTAGGATTAAAATCAGCCAAGTGCAAAGGCACAGAGCTTCTAGTTCTTTCTCCCAGCAGAGTCACACAGACACTGCTCATTTCTCCCAGTACTGATGTGTGATAACGTGCACGGAGTGTTTCTCACTAGGAGAGCTCACCCGAGTCTCTGTGTCCTGGGTTTTTATTGGGGGTCAGTCACATAGGCATAGAGCATCTGTGTGACTGACCTTTGTCACTCAGTCTCCGGCCCCTGCAGACAGAGGTCAGGCTGATACCATGTGGCCCCAGGCCTCACCGTGAGTCATGTTGTTAGTATTGTCCAAGGTCCTAGGTGAACAAAGACGCTGTCTTAGGGAGGACGATCCGAGGGCTTAGAGGTTCCCTCTAAAAGCCAGGCCTCTCTTTGGGCAAGGTTCATCCTATAGTGCATCCCACCAATACTGCTTTCTCTATGGCCTTCCATAGTCCCCTGGGGCCTCCCCAGCCTCCTTGGTGGAAAGAGGTGGGGTTTTGGCTCTCAGACTCCAGCCCCTGGACAGAGAGGCCAGGCCAGGAGGGTTTGGCTTTCCTTCCCCTGGAGCTCCCTCATCAGGACTATTGCTTCCTGGTCTTGTCACTCTGTCTTTTCCGTCCTCACCGTTGCTTCTGTCCCTCTGTCATGTCTGTTTCTTAGCCTCATTTCTTATTGCTGTCTCTCATGCTTATAGGGGCAGGGAGATGGAATAAAAAAACAGAAACAAAACAAAACCCATGGAATCATTCCAAGGAAAGAAGAAGGAACACAGAACAGGTGCAACAGACAGAAGGCAGACAGCACAGTGGTAGATTTAAGCCCAGATAGGGTCGGTAATTACACTAAATGTAAGTTGCCTAAACTTAGCTCTAGTTAAAAGACAGAGATCTTCTGACTGGGTCCAAACAACCCAAAACAGAAGAGTCACACCCGTTTCTCCTTGGTGTGTGCCCCCTGGCCCCCCGCTGCCCCAGCTGCAGTGTCCTGTAAAGTAAGACTTGGAAAATTTCTCCACGAGGCTAGCACAACTCTCTACCCTGGAGCGGGCCACTTAACAGCATGTAGGGTCATTTCCGGTTGCCCAAGGATGTGGGGGTGGCACTGCTGGCTTTCGGGGAGAGGGCCAGGAGCACTGGTGGTCCTGCACCGTGGAGAGCTGCCTGCAGTGTCACCACACGTCATGCCACCTCTGTGGAGGGAAACGCGGGGTCGATGACCTCTCTGGCCTCGGCCTTGCCAACACGCATTTTTTGCAGTCATTCCTCTTCTGTGCCCAGAGCTCTGGGCCAGCAGGGACCCAGTTCTTTCCAACAGACCGTTAAGGAGCAGCTTACTAGGGGCGCCTGGGTGGCTGTGAGTTAAAGCGTCTGCCTTCGGCCCAGGTCATGATCTCAAGGTCCTGGGATTGAGCCCCGCATGAGGCTCTCTGCTCAGCAGGGAGCCTGCTTCTCCCTCTCTCTCTGCCTGCCTCTCTGCCTACTTGTGATCTCTCTCTCTCTCTCTTTCTCTGTCAAATAAATAAATAAATAAAGGAGCAGCTTAGTAGCCCCATTTTGTAGATTCGGAAATCAAGGCTCCGAGGGGCGGAGTCACTCGCCGGAGTCCATGCCCCCAGGAAGTAGTGGAGGTGGCAGCCTGAGCCCGTGTGCGCTGTAGTTGGCTCCGGGGCCCTCACTGCCTGGTTCTCTCCCTGACAGAGCGTCACTGGGTTCGGGCGCCAGATGATTGAGAAGACAAAGCAGCTGGTGGAGTCCAAGTACACGGTGGAGAATGGCTATGGCGCCAATGCCAAGGTCAGAGGCCACCCCACCTGCTGCCCAGAGATGGGCCTGGGGCTGGTCGGGGGAGGGGGTGCAGGGGGTCAGCTCTCATCTCCCCCTGCCTCCCAGTCACACACACACCCCTCCCCAGGTGGTGTATGGTGACACCGACTCAGTCATGTGCCGATTTGGTGTCTCTTCTGTGGCCGAGGCAATGGCTCTGGGGCGGGAGGCCGCGGACTGGGTGTCAGGCCACTTTCCCCCGCCTATCCGGCTGGAGTTTGAAAAGGTAAGTGGGAGCCTCCCTCGGGGCTTGGAGAAGGCAGGTTTCAGAGGATCTCTGATTCTCAGGGCCTGCAGAGTGTAAGAAGGCATTCACATGAGGTTCCCCTGGTATGTCAGCATCTGGAGGACCCCAGTGTTGCTCAGGGTCTCTCCATTCTGGGGTGCCCTGCTCTGGGTATCCTGGGTGTCCCATGCTTCACGTTCACATGCCCCAGTTTTGAGGTATTTTGCTGCCTGGATTGTCCTGAGTTTGAAAACCTCTGACACCTTGGGCTTCGCTACACAGGACAGCATCTGTTTTTTGAAAACCTTGTCAGTCTTTGAGCATCTTTGGTTTTGGGTATGGGGGCTGCCTCGGGCAGTGGGGACCCTGATGGGCCGAATCCTCGATCGGGGTGCCATTGGTCAGTGCTCCCTGGTGCCCAGCAGGAATCAGGCTGGGGTCTGGGGACACACACTGTGTGTTAGTCCCAAGGCTCAAACTTGGGGTCAGGTCTTGGGTATACCTGCTCTCAAATTTGGAGCCTCCCAATTCTGAGAAGCCCCTATGTCAGGGCTTACTCCTGGACCTAAGTCTCAGCTCCTTGTACCCCTGTCTGCCTCAGGTCTGTCCCAGATCCAGATGTGGGGCTGTCTAGGCCAACCCCCCATGTCTGGATCTTGTGCTTTAGGGCCTATCTCTAGGTTTATCCCAGTCTCTGTTTCCCATCTGAGGCCCCTAGAATGCTGAGGGTGCCCCTGGGCTCAGGCACTGGGGTCTTAGGGTCCACATCCCCCAGTGTCCCTGTCCCTCATGGCACAGACCAGCCCTGCGTGTCCTCAGTTTCTGAGGGAAGTCTCAGGCCTCTGGAAGTCTCAAGGGTCTCAGCCATGGGTCCCCCCCCAGGTCTACTTTCCCTACCTGCTCATCAGCAAGAAGCGGTATGCGGGCCTGCTCTTCTCCTCCCGGCCTGATGCTCACGACCGAATGGACTGCAAGGGCCTGGAGGCCGTGCGCAGGGACAACTGCCCCCTCGTGGCCAACCTTGTCACTGCCTCCCTGCGCCGCCTGCTCATTGACCGGTGGGTGGGACCCCCTCCCCCGGCCCAGGAGTCCCAGCCCCCAGCCCCCTCCTCCCCTGGGGACCCAGGTGTCAGACCCAGCTCGTCTTCAGTGGTGGAACGGTGGAAAGAGTGTGGGGTTGGACAGCTGTGGGTCTAGGCCCCGCCTCGGCCACCTTGCAGCCTGTGGCCTGGCCGCGTCCCTCCCCGCCTTGGGCCTCAGCCCCCAGAGCACATCCTGGCCCCCAGCTTCCGGGGGTGGTGGCGGTGGAGGTACCAGCCCGGCCCTCAGCAGCCGCTGGCGATACCCCCGTCTCGGTCCTGCAGAGACCCCGCGGGCGCTGTGGCCCACGCACAGGACGTCATCTCTGACCTGCTGTGTAACCGCATCGACATCTCCCAGCTGGTCATCACCAAGGAGCTGACCCGCGCGGCCGCGGACTACGCCGGCAAGCAGGCCCACGTGGAGCTGGCCGAGAGGTCTGCCCGGAGGGGGGGTGTGTGCAGGGCCGCCCCGAAATAGCCCCACTCCTGCCAGCTGGGCGCCGCTTCCTGCGCCCCCGGCCGCCACCGCCAGCCCACCTGCCCTCACCCGCCCGGCTGCCCCGGTCTCCCCACAGGATGAGGAAGCGGGACCCCGGGAGCGCGCCCAGCTTGGGCGACCGTGTCCCCTACGTGATCATCGGCGCTGCTAAGGGCGTGGCTGCCTACATGAAGTCCGAGGTCAGGCCCACCTGGGCTGCCCGCTCCGCCCAGCTCCCCTCCGCTCTCACTTCTGCTTTCCAAGCCCGGAGGGGAGGGTGTTTCCCTCTGCGGGCCCCACAGGGCCCTGAGAACCGCCCCCAACACACCCCTGGGAGTTGGCTCCATGATGCCTTTCTCCAGGCTTCCTGTGCCCTCCGGAGGCCCCCCTGCTGTTATTCCGACCCCTCTCTCCCTCCCCCTGCAGAAGATCCAGCCTCACTGTGCACACTGAGTCTCACCATCTGTTTCTGTGTCTCTCCTTGGTCCTTGCTCTCCAACCCATAATTCTCTAGGATTCATGTCTTCCCCCACTCCCACCCCGATGCCCAGTGACCTCTGACCCCCATGACCCTTTTCTCAGTCTCCAGGTCTGGTCCCGCCCCCTCATATCTTGGCTTCTAGCCTTTGCCTCCAGCTACTGTCCACCTTCATGCCCCACCCCCAGCAATGACCTTTGACCCTTGCTTGGTATAACCTGAGGACCCCCACCCGTGGACCCCAGCACAGATCACAGTTCATGGCCAGGGACCCCCTCGTGGTCTCTGACACCAACCTGGACCCAGTCCCCTCCTTGATGCGACACCCGTGCCCAGTGACTGCCCCACACCACTGCCCACAGTCACGATGGGCAGCCCCACCCCATGGCTCGCAGTGCCCTTTGCTGCGCTTCCTGCCGAGGACCACAGCCCCGGGCCCCTGGGTGTGACCCCCCCGCCCCGGCTGCTGTGTTTGCAGGACCCCCTCTTTGTGCTGGAGCACAGCCTGCCCATCGACACGCAGTACTACCTGGAGCAGCAGCTTGCCAAGCCGCTCCTGCGCATCTTCGAGCCCATCCTGGGCGAGGGCCGCGCCGAGGCCGTGCTGCTGAGTACTCAGGGGCAATGCCCAGAGGGGAGCGGGAGGGGACTGGGGAGCCTGGGGGGGCCCGGGCCCACTGCCTGCCCTCACCTGCAGGGGGTGACCACACACGCTGCAAGACGGTGCTCACGGGCAAGGTGGGCGGCCTTCTGGCCTTTGCCAAACGCCACAGCTGCTGCATCGGCTGCCGCACCGTCCTCAGCCACCAAGGTAAGCGCGGGACCCCAGCCCCGACCCCAGCCCCCGGGGGGGTCCCCCTACCCTCCACCCTCCCTCCTCCCCCCTTCACCCAGCTCCTACATCGCTGAGGTTCCCGGCACCCGCCCTCCCAGCCGGCGGTGCCACCGGATGGGCCCCGGCCCCTGGGCGGGGGCTCCTGTTCACAGCACCCCCTCGAGGGTCCTGGGCCCCCCACCCCGGGAGTTCCCCGGGGAGTTTTCCCCCACACACTCGCTCCCTTGTTCTCTTGTCTCCGGGGACTTTCAGAAGCCGGGATGGGCAGCGGGTGGGGAAGGGGCAGGGACAGGGCAGCGCGGGCTCTGGCTGGGCCCCAGCTCCCCCGTGCTGACCCGCCCCCTCTGCCAGGAGCCGTGTGCAAGTTCTGCCGGCCTCGGGAGTCCGAGCTCTACCAGAAGGAGGTGAGGGGCGAGGCGGGCAGGGCGCGGGGGGAGGGGTCGTGGGGAGGGCGAGGGGCGGGCGAGGTGGGGGCGGGGGGCCCCGCCTCAGCACTCTCACCCCCAGGTGTCCCACCTGAACGCCCTGGAGGAGCGCTTCTCGCGCCTCTGGACCCAGTGCCAGCGCTGCCAGGGCAGCCTGCACGAGGACGTCATCTGCACCAGGTACGCGGGGCCCTCCCGCAGGCGCCCTGCAGGCTCCCAAGGCCTGGGGACCGGAGCCCCGACCCCGAGGTCCTGGGGGGCACGCTGCCCCACATGGCTGACTTTCTGGGTGTCCGGCCTTGCTGCGGGGAGGGCGCCGCTCCAGGGGCCAGCATCTGCCCAGGAAACGGCCACAGTCTCTCTCTCCTGCTCTTTCACGCGCGCGCGCACACGCACACACACGCACACACACACGCACGCACACACACACGCACGCACACACACACACGCACACCACGGCTCTGGGGCCCCCTCCCCCAGGGCGGGCCAGGCTTTCCCCAGGGAACGGGTGGGCGGGGCTGGTTCCCACGCCAGGTGACAGGTGATATACGGCTGGTGGAGCCCAGCGCCTCCGCGGGTACCCGCTGTTACGGCTCCCCCCCCATGCCCGCTGAGCAAACAGCCTGCCCTTGGAGGGGGGTTGGGTGGGCAGCAGGCGGGGGCCAAAGTCCTGGGAACGGCCCCGGCCCCATCACTGGGCAGGGCAGCGCCCCAGTCCTGACCCTGACCCCCACCCCGCCCACAGCCGGGACTGCCCCATCTTCTACATGCGCAAGAAGGTGCGGAAGGATCTGGAAGACCAGGAGCAGCTTCTGAGGCGCTTTGGGCCTCCTGGCCCTGAGGCCTGGTGACCTCTGACTCGGGCAGGCTTCTCACCAGGGCTGGGGGCGGCGGCGGTATTGGTGGAGAATTAATAATAAAGTTCAGGCCTTTTGTTTCCTGGTGCTTTGTGGTCTCCGGTAGGCGAGGTCCACTGTCATGAACCCTGGCCCGGGTGGGTCATCTCCACTCAGTGGGGTCCCTTGACCCCAGGAAACCCCCGTTGACTTCCTCACCTTCCCTCCAAGAGCACTGCTGCCAGCCCCATGAAAGCCGGGCCTGCCTCAGTCTCCCCCTGAGGCCCTGAGGGAACGTCTAACCACAGATCCTCCTCGGCCTGGACCGCCCCGCCCTCCAGGTGCTGACCTGTTTCCTCCTGGCCTGGGGCAGCCCCTCGCACAGAAGCCTCCGCTCCCCGGCACAACGCAGGGGACCCCCCCTTTCCATGTCATACACCCACGATGTTTCCACCTCGGGGTCCTCACAGGCTCTGGGCCTGGGTTTTCCTCAGAGAGCCCCCTGCACCCTGCCCCCCCAGTCCACATCCACTCCTGAGAGTCCCGGCGTCCCCACCTTGCCTTCAGACCCCATTAGTGCTTGAGTCTGCCCCTTGATGTCATGTGCCCCCCATCCCCAGCAACCCACTCCCCCTCTGGTTCCTGGGCCTGGACCCCCACTTCACTGACCACAGGACCCCTTGGCTTCCCTACTTCCTTAAGGTCCCCCTGAATCCAATTCCTCTCCTATCTCCACCACTCACGGTCAGCCCCCCATTCCCACCCCAACTGTGGGGATCCCCAAATCCAGATGGGCTCTGGGCCTGCCCTCTCCATCACGTGGCTAAGGGGTTGTGCAATCCAGCCCCCTCCCCTGACCCTCCCTGAGGGGATTTTCGAGGAGGGCTGTGCTCTGTGCAGGCCAGCCGGCACCCCTGCCCCCCCCAGGGGGCTGGGCCAAGGCATAAATAGGGGTGGTGGCTGAAGCAGACGGCAGACCCAGCCCGGCACCACCATGCTCGCTCTAGAGGCTGCACAGTAAGTGGGGGTTCCCTAAAGGAAGGGGTCCCCCTGCCCTTAGGCCCCTCTGCCCGGCCTCCCTCAGGGGTAAGGGGCAGGGGGGTGGGAGGGAGGGGGTTCACCCTGCCTTTTGCCCCTTCTAGATCTTTTTTCCTCTCCTATCTCGGCTTCCTCCATCCTATCCCTGTCTCTCAAACCTCGAAAATCTCTCCTTGGGATGCCTGCCTGTCTCCCCTCCTGCTGATGGCCTCTCCCAGGCAGCCCTCCAGGCCTGTCTGTCCCCCTGGTCCCCCCCCCCCCACCATGGGGCCTCATCAAACCTCTGGCTTGCTCACTTTATGCCCACTCTGCTGCTCACCACATCGTTTTTGTTTCTGGGGCTCTATTCTCGCCTCTTGCTCCCTCTCTGTCTCTGTCTTTGTCCCCGTCTCTTTACAGTCTGTCTGTCTGTCCCCTCTCTCCTGCTCTCTCCCGTCTCTCCCCCAGCCCCTTCTGCCTATCTCTGGGACTCAACCGCTTCCTGCATCAGTGAATGTCTCTCTCCACACTTTCCTCCCTTCCCTCCTCTCCTATCTCCTCCTTCCCATCCTTGCCCAGTGGCTCTCCATTTCTCCTTGGTTCAGGGTGGACCCATTTAATGGACTTGATGACGGAGGCCCCCTCGCTGCCCCCACCAGCCCACTGGCGCCCACACCGCCTCTCCAGGGACTTTCTCTCCCTCACTTTCCCTGCCCCCTAACCAGCCTCTGCCTATGCAAATCCCAGGGGAGGGGGGACATTTGCCTGTCCCCCCCACCCCCCACTTCCTGTCCCGCTTGAGTGTGGTGGGGCTGGTCTCACACAGGACACACAGCAGAAGAGCTGCGGTGGTCACAGCTGCAGCCGCCTCCCCCCCCCCACCCCCCATCGGCTCCCAACCACCCTGAGACTCAGGGGGCTGAAGGCACCCCTGACATGCCCCTGTGTTTCTCCCCCTCCAGGCTCGACGGGCCACACTTCAGCTGTCTGGTGAGTCGGGGCCCTGGGGGCCAGGGAGGGTAGGGGGGACCCACATGGCCCACCTTGACCCCCCTGCCTCAGTTTCCCCTTCCACTCCTTCCCGTCACTTTGTCTTTCTGACTCTCTTTCCATATCTCCCACCAGCACCCTCCACCTCACCTGCCCCACCTCCTTCCTGGGCCTTTCTCTGCCAGCTCTCAGGCTCTGGGTCCACTTCCTGTCGTGGGGAGGGATGGGGGGTCCCTGTGTCTTTGGCTTTGTGTCTCCCTCCACCCACCCCACATTCAGCAAACCTATTTATTCCTTCTTTCCTTCTCTTCCTTGCCAGATTGTTTTCTCAAAAGCGTAGTCTAATAGTTTGGACACACAGAATACTGGCCTCACCACCCATAACCCACAGCCCTGTCCAAGAACGAAAACCTCACTCATTCCCCGCGCCCCACCGCCGGCACGTCCCACCTTGCTCCAGCTTGACAAGTTTTTTTTTTTTTTAAATGGAGGTATAACCTACAAGTTGGCAAAGTGGCAGATCTCATGGGCAGCCCAGTGACATGTCACATTTCGCACACACCTACCCACACACAGCTACCCAGACCAAGCCACAGAGCATTTCCATCCCTCTGGAAGATTCCCAAGCAACAGCCACCCCTCCCCACTGGATCTTTTCCAACACGGATTCGTTTTGCCTGGTTTTGACCTTGATATAAAGTACATTGTGCAGGATGTCCCCTTTTGGGCCTGGCTTCCTTCATCGGCATTCTGTATTGGGCATTGTTACACTGTTGTATTTAAGTAAACTCTGTCCCCATGTGGGGCTCGAACTCCGACCCGAGATCAAGAGTTGCATGCTCAGGTGCTCCAGCCTTGGTTCCTTTTCCTTCCTGTATAGTGCTCCGCTGTGGGGGACCCCCTCCCAACACACACACCCCAACACCCCGAGTTTATCCACTCTCCTGTCCATTGGCTAGTTCTCACTTGGGACTATTAAAAAAGCTGCTCCGATTGTTCTCAAACGAGGCTGTTTTGTGGACATGTTTTCAGTCCCTTGGGGGAATACCTGGGAGTGAGGCTGCTGGGACGCCTGGATGTCTAGCTTTGGTCTTGACTGTAGTGGCTAAAACAACACACGATTCTTGAGGGGTAGATCGAAGCGATGTATAGGTGGGTAAAAGAAGCACTGAGATTTTCTTTGCCTCTGTAGAAACATTTCTGCCCCCAGGACAGGCAAGCCTGGGGGGATTCTTCCCCACCTTCCCCACTCCTTCCTGGGAGCCTACGGTCTTAGCAGGCTAGCTTCCGTGTCCCTCTCTGAGACCCTGGGTCCCTGGGTTTCTGCGTATCCCTGCCTGTGTCTTTCCTTCTGTGTGTGTGTGTGTCCTTGCTTTCTGTATGTCTCTCTCTCTGTCCCTGTCTCTGGTACCTGGTCCCCGTCTCTTTCTTTCCATCTCCCAGCCTTTCCCTCTTCTCCCTTGTCCCTGTCAGAATCCTCCTGCTGGCCCAGGATGGGGGTGGGGGCTCCCCGAAGCCCGGGATGACCCCTCTTCCCCCCCCCCATCAGTACCCAGATGGCGTCTTCTATGACCTGGACAGCTGCAAACACCCCAGCTACCCCGACTCAGAGGGGGCTTCTGGTGAGTGGCACTGCCCCAGCCATCCTCCTGACCTAGACCTTGGGCCCATTTCACAGATGGGGGAGCTGAGTCCCAGGGGAGGATGTCACCCGTAGTTCAGCAGGATAAGGTTAGCCCAGGTCTCTAGACCTCCTCCCCTTTCCTCTCCCACCCACCCTCTTGCCCATGCAAATTCTGGGGAGAGAGATTTGCAAGGCCCACAATGGCCTCTCTGTGCTGGGGGCTTCGAGTGGGAGGGGCTGAGGCCAGACCTGGCTTCTGACTCAGCACCCTCCCACCCTCCCCCAGACTCCCTGTGGGGCTGGGACCTCAGTCCAGCGGTCCCGGCCACCTCCAATGAAGCCTTCAACCCGGCTGTGGCCACCTTCAGCCATCCGCAGGGTGTTCAGCTCTGTTATGGACCCTCGACCTACAGTCCCGTGGGGAGCCTCGACCCGGCCCCCAGCCTAGAGGCCCCGGGGCCCAGCTTCCCAGCGTACCCCACGGAGGACTTCACCAGCCAGGTGAGGGGCAGGGACACGATTAACTTCCCCATCATCGGCTCGAGATTTCCTAGATGCCAGGCAGCATGCGAAAGCCTCTGGCAACCCTCTGAGGTGAAGTACCATTTCTACTCCATTGCACAGACCAGCCAACAGAGGCACGGATGTTAGGCAAGGAGCCTCACAGGAGGCCATGATCTGGGTTGGGCAGGCTTTCAGGGAAGGGGCCCGGGCATCCCACAGAGATGGGAACCGAGGCCAGAGCACAGGCTGTAAAGAGAGTGGGGGGGGGGGCACAGTGGGGACCCAGGAGGAGGAAGCTGAGGGAAGAGAGCAGAGGGAGGGAGGGAACAGGGGGTCCCCGGACTGCAGGTAATCCTGACCTTTTGCAGACCATGGGCCCCCCGGCGTATGCCCCATACCCCAGCCCAGTGCTGTCGGAGGAGGACGACCTCCTGCTGGACAGCCCCGCCCTGGAAGTTTCAGACAGCGAGTCGGATGAGGCCCTCATGGCTGGCCCCGAGGGGAGGAGATCTGAGGCAGGTACGTAGGAGCTAGTGGGGTGCGGTAGGGCTCCACATGGAGATGGGGAGGGGCTAAAGGAACCCCCGCTTCTCAAGCACCTACTGTATACTCCAGTGCTGAGGGTATTTCCCTGTGTGACTTGGGGCAAATGACTCTACCCCTCCTCGCCTGAGTTTCCTATCTACCATGGGGATGACGTAAGTGTCTATTACTGGCGTGGGGAGGGGACTAAGTGCGATAGAGGGTGAAGGACAGCAGCGCTTGGCACAGACGGGCGATCAGTAAGTCTCCGCCGTTACTGACACGATAGCAATGGACATAAGCATAGCAACACCGGTCCCCAGGGCCCCTGTTTCCACCCCTGCGCCTGACCCGTGGTATGCCCAGCTCCTGGGTGGTTGGGATCATGAATTACTTTCCCTACCTGGCTCTTGGTTTCCCATCTGTAAAATGGGCGGCAGCAGCAACAGCCCCATCTCCTGGGGTTCTGATGAAGATGAAATGAGCTCATAATTATAAATGCCTAGAACTAAGTGCTTCACAAAGGTTTGTAAAACACACACACGCACACGCACACACACACACAAACCTCATTTACAGGTGAGGAGACACCGCTCAAGGTCACTGCTGGGAAATGGCAGACCTGGGGTTCTGGTACCCAAAGCCCAGCTATGAACAGCCTCTCTCTGGCTTCGTGGGGTCCTTGCTGCTGGTAGGAGCCCAAGAGTCAGGCCCCCACCCCCTACCCAAATCCTTCCAGGATCCCAGTCCCTCTGGGGCTGAGAAATGGCTAGGCGGATTCAAACCCACTCCAGATCTCTTCACCACCACTCGGCGCCCCTCAAGCCTTTGAGGGGCCTTGGCAGCCCATTCCACAGACCCCTCTCCTCCACACGCAGGACAGACACGTATTACTACGTGCGGGCCACCAGCAGGGCGGAGGAGAGACGCAGGTCCCCAAGATAAAGCAAGGCAGGGGGTTGGGAGCTGCAGGGTAACAGCTTCAGGGAGGAGAGGGGCTTGCCTCTGATGGGGTTGGTGGCCCAAGACGGAGCCAGGCAAATGCCACCTCCGTCGCCCCGATGCTCTCGGGGGCCGGGAGACTGAGGCTTGCTGAGGGCGCGGGAGGGGAGGGGAAGCGGGGGGGGGGGGGGAAGCGTGGCGCCCAAAGGCTCCCTCCCCCTCCCCTAACGCGCCGCCGACCACCACCGCAGGGGCCCGCAAGAAGCTCCGCCTGTACCAGTTCCTGCTGGGACTGCTGACGCGCGGAGACATGCGCGACTGCGTGTGGTGGGTGGAGCCGGGCGCCGGGGTCTTCCAGTTCTCCTCCAAGCACAAGGAGCTCCTGGCGCGCCGCTGGGGCCAGCAGAAGGGCAACCGCAAGCGCATGACCTACCAGAAGCTGGCGCGCGCCCTGCGCAACTACGCCAAGACCGGAGAGATCCGCAAGGTCAAGCGCAAGCTCACCTACCAGTTCGACAGCGCGCTGCTGCCCGCCGCCCGCCGGGCCTGAGCCCAGTGGGGGGCTCTCGGGGGCTCCACGTCTGCGTCGCGTTGGCGTCCCCACACCCTAGGTCATAGGACCCGTGGATTCCTCACGCTGTGGGGAGGGGGGGGGCTGCCATAATCCCTAAGCTCTGCCCAAGGCCCCTCTGGGAACCCCCGCCCCAATCGTGTCTGGGGGCCCCTCTGGGATTTCCTTATGTTCAGGATCGCCAGGATCCTCGTGTCTTGGGTCACAGAACCCATAGAGGACTATACTGTATGTCTGTGCAGAGGGGGTGGGCAGGACCCTGCTTCCAGATCGCCTTGTGGTGTCTTGAGGTCAGAGAGCATCCAAGCTCTCTGAGCTCCCTTGTGTGTCTGGGATTCCTCAATCTCATCTGGGGAGGGTGAGCCCACAGAGCATCACACAGGGAGGGGGTTGCTACTTGCAACCCTAAGCCCCGTCCAGCCAGGGTCCCTCTGGGATCCCCTTCTCATGTTTGACACTCTCCTGTCAGATCTGAGCTCTCCTACTTATGTCTGGGGCCTTCTGGAAACCCTTTATCATGTCTCAGATCTCTGTGCCCATCTGTGAGTCTCTTGTCTTTTTCCCCCAAATACGTTTGTCATCTTGAGATCCCCCAATTCTCTGGAACCACTGTGCTATCACTTTTTCGGTGTGTCCGGAATTCTCCAATCACATCTAGGGTGCCTCTGGGATCCTTTGGCCATGTCTAAAAACAACCTTGTCAGGTCTAAGGGAGACCTCAGCGAACCCTGTCTCCTCCAGGCCACCTCTGGGACACCCTTGTCTGTCTGGGATCCTTCCAATCACATCTGGGGTCTCCCTGGGATCCTCTATCTGCTCTGCCCCTTTGGGGACCCCATCAGCAGACCTGAGTTCTCACAGGGACCCTCCCCTTCATGGGGTGCCCTCTGTAGGGCCAAGCTAGAGATCATTGTGGCCAGTCAACTGATTTCTGGGTGATCTTGCAGCTTCCTGTGTCATCTCTAACCAGAGGTCTCACATTGGCACCCCCACCCCTTTGGGGCAAATCAGATCTCTGGTGGTGGGTCCTTTAGTTCACTGCAGCAGTGAAGGAGATTTTGCATACTCCTTCCCTTCAAACTTTGCACAATCCAGCAAAGGTGGGCAGCTTTGCGGTGCAGAGGCTGGAGGAGGATGCCGGCCACCCCTAACGGGGCTCCTGTTCTCCAGTCTGTCCCAGTCCCCCCAGCCCCTGGCTGTCAGAGCCCAGTGGTTTCTCTCGGTCGCCTGTTGGCCCCTGACCATTTGCGTTTTCCACCCTGGTGTGAACCCACGGAGGTGAAGCTTGGGCTCACCGTGGGAGCTCGGATTTGAACCCTGTGGGGGTGTCACAGACTGTGGGCTAAGATGCCAGAGTCCCAGGTCCTTGAGACTTCGTGGCTGGGGGATCTAAGGTGAAAGACTTGCTGCTTCTGGGCCTCAGTTTGTCCCTTCTGTGAAAGGGGAGAGGAGGAGAAGATAGAAAAAGTCCCTTGCAGCCCTGCTGAGCCTTTGAAAACATCTTCTGGAAATCTACCCCACCACCCATTCACTGACGTCCAGGAGGAGGAGGACAAGGAGCTTCAAGGACCCAGAGAGGGAAGAGGTCCTTATGGGGCACACAGCTGCTGGTAGCAGAGCCCAGGCTGGGACCTGCCCTCGAAAGGACAGCACACACCCTCACCCTGGAATGGGGGCAGGGTGGGAAGGGGGTGCCAGGGACAAAATGTCCCCAGGGCTTCCTCTTGCAAATGAGGTACCTTTTGCAAAAACTGTCATCGTCACCCTAAGTGTGGAATAAAATAAAGTAAAACAAATCAAGGTAGACAGGCTTCCTAGGACCCTTTGTTAGGGATGGCAATGCTGTCGGTCGGCCCAGGCCTGCTGACCTGCAGAGACACTGAGGCGGTAGCCAGGCGGACCACAAGAGAGGAGATGGAAGCGCGTTCAGAGCTGCACCAGGCTGAGCTTTGAAGGCCGCGGTAAAGGGCTTCAGATGCAGGCACTGCTGGTCCGGTTCAATTTTTGTCTCTTTCTCTCTTTTTATAAAGATTATTTTTATTTTTAAGCAATCTCTACACCCCACGTGGGGCTCCAACTCACAACCCCGAGATCAGGAGTCGCCTCTTCTTCCGGGCTTAGCCAGCCAGGCGCCCTCTCTCTCTTCCCCACCGGCTCCCTGCTTCCCTTTCCGTCAAGGTCTCTATCCCCCTTCTGAATTTCTGTCCTCCTCCTCTGTACGTCTGCCCGCCTCTCTCAGGATACAGCACTGGGGCAGGCAGGCAGGGCAGGAGGGTCCTGGCCGCAGCGTCGCCCTCTGGCTCCCGCCGCTACACTATCTAGCGCGGCCCGCGGGAGCGGTGCGGCAGTCTGCCTGGCAACTCGTGACGTCACATAGGCTGCCGCCGGGTTGGCTTGGCGCTCCCTGGAGGCGGGGCAGTTTCCGGCTCGCAGGGGGTTTTGGAAGAGCGCGGAAGGAGGGAGACGGACAGGAAGAAAATCGAGAGGGACATGTATTCACTAAAACCTGCTCCCTCCGCCAGTTACTTCCTCTCCCGTCCTCCGCCTTAACCCAAGCCCCCACTCCCTTCTCCCTCTCACACTCACCTCGCCTTCCTCCTCATAACACCCACTGCCCCTCAAAGACCCCTCTCTTCCAACCCGCCGCTTCTGGCCTCCACCTCCCCCCATCTGGCGTCCAGCCACCACCACTCCCATTCTGAAAGCCACAGGTCCCCCTGCCGGGAAGGGCGCCAACGTCCGGGCAGCCCTCCAGGGCCTTCCCGGTCTCCCCGCCCGCCCCGCTGGGGACACTCGCCCCCCTCCCCCGCGTCCGGTGCCCGCCGCGCCCGCTCCGGGAACCGTCGCGGGGAGCCGGCCGGCTCGGTCCCAGGAGGGGCAGCGGCCAATCCGGGGTCCCAGGTGGCCGGGGCCGCAGGCCTTCGGCTGTGCTCTCGCCCAGGGGCGGGACTCGAGAGTCCCCGAGCCTCCTCCGTGCCCTTCCTGCGGGCACAGAGATCTCCCCCACCCCCGCAGCCGTCCTGCCTACGCTGGGAAACCGGACCTTCACTCGCAGCTCCGGTTTCCCGAAAACTCCTGACTTGCAGATACTAAGAATGGCTTTCTAGACCGTCTTCCCCTTTTGCCCCCACGGCAGAGTTCTGGCTCGGAGCCCTCACCCATTTTAGACCCCAGCCCCTTCACCTCCCGCCTCCTAGGAGTCAGGAGTCCAGGCCCTCATCCTTCTCCATTTTCCAGGACCCAAGAATCTGAGCCCCAAACCCAGAAGTCCAGGCCCCCCTCCCACAGACGTAGGAATCCTCGCCTCCAGCACCCTCTTCTGGGACCCGGGTGTCTGAACCCCAGGCCCCTCCTGCCCAGGGACCTGGCATTCAGCCATCTGTCCCGGTCCAGATGTTATTTCTCACCCTTCAGAACATGCCCTGCGGAATGTGGGGCAGCGAGGGAGGGCGGGGAGGCCAGTCCGAGGCCTCCCACAGCCTCCTGGGAGTCTCTGGACTTCTTAAAGGGCTCCCCCTGGGGGCCCACCTGTCCTCCCTAGGGCCCCGAGGAACCAGCTGCAGTCGGAGGAGCCCAGGAGCGAGGTCTGCAGACATGCCTGAGGCAAAACCAGGTGGCTTTCAGGACTGCCCTCCCTGGGTGGAGATGCGGTCCCCTTTTCTGAATGGGGGGCTAAGGGCTTCTCTGTAGGTTCGGGAGAATGGGATGTGTTCTCTGTGTGGGGAGGGTTTCCCTTCCTTGTGTGGGGTGGGGGCTCCCATTTCTGTGTCGGGTGGGTGGGTGTCCTTCCCTGTGCAGTGAGGGTGTTCCTTTCTCTGTAGGGATTTGGGGGGGGTCCATCTCTGGGTGCAGATGAAGATTCTCTGACTTTGAGTCCTTTTTCTCCATAGAGATGGGAGTGCTGTGTATATAGACCAGGGAGGCTTTGCGTGGTGATTGGGGTCCTCTACATTTGGGGGATAGAGTCCTCTCCATAGGGATCGGGGCACTTCTCTGAGTGAGGACTGAGTCCCTTCTCTGTAGGGGAGTGGGGTCCTTGTGTTTATAGAGATTAGGGGTTCCTGTGTGGTGAGGAGAGCTCCTAACTGTGTAAGGATGAGGGGACCTCCTTTCTATAGGAATGTGGGCTTCCCCACGAAGGAATTAGGGGGCCTTCTCCATATAGGGGCCCTTTATGTGATCCTTTCTGTGCCATTTGATGATCTTCTCTGAATGGGACTGGGGGCATTTTTTACATGAGGGGGGCGGCTTTCTCTCTATGAAGAAGTGAACAGAAGAAATGCAAGTCCCTGGGAGGGACCCTCCTCCTGGGGTGTCCAGACGGCTGGCACCAGGCCAACCAGGCTGTGGAGTGGGGGTCCAGCCCCTCACCGCAGCTGGGGCACAGGGGGGGCCAGGAGCCAGCAGGCAGGGCAGGCGGAAGATGCTGTGGTCAGCACAAGGTGTCCAGTTTCCAACCCCAGGAAAGAGCTAATTATACCCCCAGGACCCAAAAGGTCAGGGCCTGGTGGCCTGCGTGGATGGGGCACGGCTTGTCTGGGGCAAGGGGAAACCTGATCGCTCAGACTCTCAGGATTAGAGATTAATTTACACCTGAAGGGGCAGGACTTCTGGGTCTGAGGGAGGAGGGGCGGGGGTGGGGGTGGGGGTGGGGCTGGAGTCCCAGGTTTTGGAAGAAAAGGGCACTGTGCACTTGCTCGACCGTGAACATCTTTTACCTCGCAGTAGCCAAAAAGGCCCCCAAAGGCAAAGAGGCTGCCAAACCAGCTCCCAAGGAAGCCCCCCGTGCAGAGGCTCCTGCAGAGCCCCCCAAAGGTGAGACGATGTTCCTGTGGGACCTGCAGAACCTGGCTTTTCATTCCCCAGGCTCCCTTTGTCTCTCTGCAGCACCTTACTCCCTCTCCTTTAGTCCTACCTCCAGAGCTAATCCATCCTCCCCGCGCTCACAACCCTCCATGGCTCCCCAGTGCCCCCAGGTTAGAGCCCAGCCCCTCAGCCTGGCCCTCAAGCCCCCAGCAGCTGGCTGAGTCATCACGGAGTCCTGCCCAGCTCTGGACGCCGCAGTCTATCTCCACACCTCTCCTACCCCAAAGCCGCGTTCAAGCGATCCAGTCCACCTCCCTCCGGTTCACAAATGGGGTAACTGAGGCCCAAAGGGGTGGGGGAGACTGGCCAAGGTCATGCAGCCACCTGGGTGCCACACGGTCTTTCCCAAGTCAGGGGAAGCCGCTTTGCTCCATGCTTTGGCATCTGAGCAGAGGGTCCCTCACAGACTCTAGCCCCGCTCCTTAAGTGGCCTGCTGCCCCTTCCCCAGCCTGCCTCAGACACCCCCCTAATCCTGTCTCCTGAGCAGAAGGCCCACCTGAGGACCAGTCTCCCACTGCTGAGGAGCCCACCGGCGTTTTCCTGAAGAAGCCAGACTCCGTGTCGGTGGAGAATGGTGAGGGGGAAGGAGGGAGGAGGGGGCTGGGAGTCTGACTCCCAGGTCTGAGGGAGGAGGTGGCTGGGGGTCTGGACTTTTGGGTCTGAGGGAGGAAGGGTTGAGGGCCTGGATCCCTGGGTCTGAAGGGGGAAGGGGCTGGGGACCTGGACTCCTGGGTCTGAGAGGGGAGAAGCTCGCGGTCCTCGCTGTAGAGTCTCACGGTTCCTGTCTGGCTGCTCCCTCCCATCCCCCACCCCCCACCCAGGAAAAGACACGGTGATCGTGGCCAAGGTGAACGGGAAGGAGCTCCCGGATAAACCAACCATCAAGTGGTTCAAGGGGAAGTGGCTGGAGCTGGGCAGCAAGAGCGGGGCCCGATTCTCTTTCAAGGAGTCTCACGACTCTGCCAGCAATGTGAGGACCCCGTGGGGACACTGAGGGCCTACGGGCTAAGGATGGAGGTTGGGCAGCCCCCGATTCTCAGAAGGCCTGTTGCTTGAGGCCTGGAGCCCCTGTAGGTGGAAAACAGGACCTCCAGGGATAGAGGTCGTGTGGGGCTGCTTGGTGGAGATTGTGGGGGACAGGCGGGGATGACGTTTGGGTCAGGGCGGGGCACACTTGGTCAGTCTGTGCATTCCCAGAAAGGTCTCCGGGGTCAGGGATGTGGGCCCCCAGGGGTCAAGTTTGTCCAGGCGCGGGAAGAGACAGCTGGCCCCTCCAGTGGGACCAGGGTGAGGCCCCAGAGAGGGAGACGTGAGGTGGGCTCCGGGGGGTGTGGGGTGGTGCTGGGGAGCAGTCACGTGCACCCACACCCCTGGCCCCGGCCCCCAGGTGTACACCGTGGAGCTGCGCATTGGGAAGGTGGTCCTGGGGGACCGCGGGAATTACCGCCTTGAGGTCAAAGCCAAGGACTTCTGCGACAGCTGTGCCTTCAACATCGATGTAGAGGGTGCGCTGGTGGGGGCGGCGGGGGGGGAGCAAAGGGTTGTGGGGGGACGGGGCTGGGGTGGGTGTTTCAGCCTGGCGTAGGAGAGTGTCCAGATGTGGGGGCGAGGTTTGGGGAGGAGGGAGTAGATGCAGGGGTCGGGGCATTCAAAATTTGGGAGATAGTCTCTGGACTTAGACCACGAGGAGGCGTGGACTCGGGGTGGAGAGGGTGCAGGATTTTGGGTGCCCAGTGAAGGCTGAGAAGGTGAGTTAAGTAGATCCCAGGGTCTCAATGCACAGGCTCGAGAAGGTAGCCATGAGGGTCTGGAAAGCGAGGGTGTCCAGGTTCAGGGCGAGGGTGTACAAGCTTAGTGGGAGCTTATGGCAGATTGGGGGGCATATGTGTGGACCCCGGAGGGTGTCTAGGCTCTGTCCAGGACCCCAGGCTCTGGGGTCTACAGCCCAGGATGCGTGGGGCTTAAGTATGGGGACACAGGGAAGGCGGTTGCCCAGGCCTGGGGAGAAGAGCGTGCCGGCCCCGGTGTGCTGTGGGAGAGGCTGCTCGGGGGGGCGGTGCGGCAGCGAGGGAGACAGGAATCCACGCTCAAGTGCCAGGGCAGGCTGATCCAGGACAGGGGCCTGGGTGGAGGTTGTGTAGGCCTGGAGGGGCACTTTTGGTCTTGCCTCCAGCTCACCTTCCGTCCCCCCATCTCCTCTCCCCAGTGCCCCGACAGGACGCCTCTGGGCAGGGTCTAGAAAGCTTCAGGCGTTCGTAAGTGATCCTGGAGCCTGGGAGAGGTGGAGGGGGTTGGCGATGTCTGCCCGTGCCAAGGACTATGGGAGCGTCTCCCCTGGGAGGGGGAGCTGTGGGACAAGGGAGGAGTGGGGACCCAGGGTGGGCCTGAGGGCACAGGACCTCCATGGGGTTCACACACCCTCTCAATGGCCACAGGGGCGAAGGGAAGTCAGAAGATGCAGGTGAGCTGGATTTCAGCGGCCTGTTGAAGAAGAGGTACGCCTACCCCGCCTGGCCTGGAGAGGGGAGGTGGGGACTCAAAGAGGAGGAGGCTCCACTGCCAGCTCTGGACTCCCCGTTTTCCCCTCTACGACCTCCTGCATCTACCCATTCCCCACCCATCGTGCCATCTGTCCATCCACCTATCCACCATTCACCTTTACCTCAGCCATCTGCCGGCCGGTTCACCTACCTACCTACCCTTCAATCCATCATCCTCACACCCATTTTCCTGTTCACTTCGGCTCTAATTCACCTGCACATCCCCCTGTTCGCCCAGCCAAACACCCATCTATCCATTCTGGGTGGGCGGGTCCACCCATGTACTCACCAGTCTCACCCATCCATCCAACCAGCTGCCTATGTATCCACTGACTAATCCAACCATTCACCTGCCTGCGCATTTGCCCCTTCATCTGCCCACATATCCATTCATCGACCCGCCATCTTCCCGCCTGTCTATCCACTCATCTGCCATTACACTCAGCCACCCGTTCAGTAGCCCATCTATTCATCCTTCAGCCACCCACCCCTTAATCCCATTTCCCACCAATGGAGGCACCATCTATCCACCTTTCCACCACCCATCTGTCTCTCATCCGTCTTCCTTCCCTCGCGGGTATCTATCTGCACCTACATCTCTCTCCCAACTGAATCCGTCATCCCCTGCCCCCCACCCCGCCTACCTAGCCATGCATTCCTCTATCAACGCTTCACCTCTTCAGTGACACACCCATCTACCCAGATGGCTCTCTGTTCGTGATCTGTATGAAATTGCTGTTCTTTAGGTAAAAATGATGGGATATTGGCAATTTTATAGTGTCCAGCACGATGCTTTTCCGTTTGCTTGGTTATTCATTATCTGCTGGTCCAACCATCTATCTACCCCCATCACCAAATCCACAACAACCCCATTTACTGATAGACTCATCTCTTTGTATCTACCCAGCCAACCACTTACCCAGCCATCTCCCCTCGACACATCCACCCAATTGCCGACCCAACCATTTGCCACCAACCCATCAGTCCATCCACTCACCCAGCTATCCTCTATCCATCCATTCACCTATTTTCATGCCACCCATCCTCCACCTATCCACCCATCCATGGACCCACACACCCATCACCTCAGCCATCCATCAACCCCTCGACCCATGTCTGTATTAAGTCCCCGCCCAATGCTCTGTACATCATTCCAAATAGTCCTATGTCCTCCTGTTTCCCCACTCATCTCTCTTCTCTTTGTTCCCTTCCCTTCCTTCCTTCTTTCCAGAGATCTACTCACTTTCTCACTCAGCAAACATTTTCTGAAGCCTCCTGTCTACCAGGCCCTGGGCTGAGATCAGGGGACAGAGAGAAGTTTGATTTGGTCCCTGACATTGAGTCACGGATTGGTTTGGGGAGATGGGTCTGGTCCAACAGACATAGACAGAGACCAAGACTGTTTAGTGTCATCAGAGAGAGGGTCCCACAGGGGTCTTGTGAGAACCGAGGGAAGGCAACTCATTGCCTGGGAAGACCAGGAGTGCCTCACAGCGGAGGGAGCTTTGGCACTAGGTCTGAAAAGAGTCCATCAGGAAGGGAAAGTAGGGAGGGGTCATCTGAATAGGGAAACGTTTTGTGCAAAGGCTGGGAGGCAGGAGGGGGCCCTGAGGGTTCAGGAAAGGCAAGGAACATGCTTGGGTGGTTGTGGGGGTGGTGATGGCATGGTGGGTGGGGTCATGACTGTCATGCTGAGCTGCTGGGGCTTCCTCCTGGTCGCAGTGGGGGACCCGTGGAAGAATTTTGAACGAGGAAAGGGTGGCATCTGATGCAGAAGTAGGGAATACCCTCCTGGGGCCGTGTGGGGAACAGGCTGGAGGGGAAGAGGCAGGATGGAGGCCAGGAGGTCAGGGAGGAGGCTGAGGCATCCAGGCAGAGAGGAAAGGGGCACCAGGCCCAGAGAGAGCGAGCGGCACAGCAAGTGGGTGAAGGCGGAGGGAGGGCCAAGGCAGAGGGAGTGCCTCACATTTTAACCCTAATTGCCCCTCCACCCCCTGCGGCCCCTCCCGCTCTCCCTGCCCTCAGGGAGGTGGTTGAGGAGGAGAAGAAAAAGAAGAAAGATGATGATGACCTAGGCATCCCCCCTGAAATCTGGGAGCTCCTGAAAGGGGCAAAGAAGAGCGAGTATGAGAAGATCGCCTTCCAGTATGGCATCACTGACCTCCGGGGCATGCTGAAGCGGCTCAAGAAGGCCAAGGTCGAGGTCAAGAAGAGTGCAGGTCAGCACTGCTCTGAGGGGAGGTGGGCCCAGCCTGGGGGATCCCAGCATCACGGGTATTGGATGTTTGGACCCTGGACCTATCTCTTGAAGGTCCCAATCTAAGGAGTAATAGAGCCCTGTGGTCAGGCACCTCCAAGTTCATGGGAGGCTTCCTGACGTTGACCTTGGAGAGCCCATGGTCTGGGGAGGGAGATGTGGCAGCTCTAGGGGTGACCAGGGCAGTGAGAGCCTCTCAGCTCTATGCCTCCTGTATCCCTCAATCCCAGCCTTCACAAAGAAGCTGGATCCAGCCTACCAAGTGGACAAGGGCAACAAGATCAAGTTGGTGGTGGAAATCAGTGACCCAGACCTTCCCCTGAAGTGGTACAAGAATGGCCAGGAGATCAAACCAAGTAGCAAGTATGTGTTGAGGGACAGTCCCTCGGGGGGGTGTTGGGGGAGATCTGAGTCTCAGAGAGGGCTCAGATATAAGGCTGACCACTCTAAACCCAGAAGGAGCACTCCTTCATCCATATGAAAAGTGCAAATACCTCAAAAAAAAATTGACAAAGGAGGGGTGCCTGGCTGGCTCAGTTGGTGAAGCATGCGGCCCTTGATGTCAGGGTCATGAGTTCAAGCCCCATATTGGGTGTAGAGATTACTCTTAAAAAAATCTTTAGGCGCGCCTGGGTGGCTCAGTTGGGTAAGCATCTGTCTTTGGCTCAGGTCATGATTTCAGGGTTCTGGGATCAAGCCCTGCATTGGGCTCTCGGCTCAGCAGGGAGCCTGCTTCCCCCTCTCTCTCTTCCTGCCTCTCTGTCTACTTGTGATTTCTCTCTCTGTCAAATAAATAAATAAAATCTTTAAAAAAAATAAATAATCTTTAAAAAAAATTCGTAAAGGTAACGAAAACAGGAATTTGGTTGAGAAGAAACCCAAATGGCCAATATGCTCTTTCCAAAATGATAAAACCCAGTGCTGGAGATGACATAGGGAAATGGGTACACAAATGCTGCTGGCGGGAAGGGTACTTGCTAAATCTCTGAAAGGGCAGTGTGTTAAAAATCTTTCAGATTGTGCAATTCGAGGGATTTATCCTAAGAGAATTATCATGGTTGTCCACATTTAACTGCAAGGATGTTCACTAAAGCATTTGCTATTGTAGCGAAAAATGGAGAACAACCAAAATGTATGATTCCTTGCTAAAGTTCTGTGTAGTCACTAAAAAGGAGATCCTAAATGTATACTAATATGGGAAGCTGGTCAGGATTAGCAAATGGGGAAAAAGCATGGTTCCCATTTCTGCTTCACAAAATGTTAATCTACATACATATAGATAAAAGGATTGGAAAGACAGAGGCCGAAATGTTTGCAACAATTATCTCTTGGATGGGTTCTAGTTTTATTTTTTTTCTTGGCGCTGTGTGTGTGTGTGTGTGTGTGTGTAAGTTATTTATATATTCAAGTAGTCTCTACATGCAGCCTGGGGCTCTAACTCAGGATCTCCAAGATCAAGTGTCAGCATATTCTTCCGACTAAGCCAGCCAGGTGCCCTGGCTATGTCTTCTAAGTTTCTCATCAGGATCATGTTGGATAAGATAAAAAGTTAAGTTAGTTAAGGCACAGGTTAAGTTGCTGTAACAGAGTCCCTAGGTTACATTACTTTACGTGAGAGAGAAATGTATTTCTAGCTCATTGAGCCCGGTAAGTTGGCTTTCTTCTTAGACGTTGTTTGGGAACCCAGGTTCCACATTTTTGGCTACACCATTTCTTGTGGCATTGTCCTCATCCACATGATTGAAGTTGGGTCATGGGTATATCTGTGCCTGGCAGACAGGAAGGGGGAAGGAGAGAAGTCCAGAGCAAGCAACTCAAAGGTGGAGATGACCTAGCAGTTACGCAGGTCCAATCCACTCACGTTCCATTGGCCCAAGTTCAGTGGTGCACCATTCTAGCTGCAAAGGAGGCTGGGAAATGTAGTTCTCTAGGTGGCTAGCTGTGTGCTATTGCTAAATAGAAGGGGAGGATGGATACGGGGAGCGGGGGGCAGTTAGGATTTCCACCGTGGTTATTTAAATACTACAAATTAGACCATCTGTCTGCTTCCGCACAATTTGGCCTTGAGAGGGAGTGACTTGCCCGGAGAGCTGGTGGGCAGATCTACCCCAGGCCCTCAATCTCCTCCAGGCTCCAGGCTGAGCTAAGATTTTTGCACCAGGTACGTGTTTGAGAACGTTGGTAAGAAGCGAATTCTCACCATCAACAAGTGCACGTTGGCGGACGATGCTGCTTATGAGGTTGCTGTCAAAGATGAGAAGTGTTTCACCGAGCTCTTTGTCAAAGGTGAGGCTGAGATTTGGACCTAAGCTTAGGGAGTGGGGCTCTGGGGTGGGGCTGGGGGGTCCCGAAACTACTGACCTCCTGTCCCTCCATGTCTCACAGAACCTCCAGTCCTGATTGTCAAACCCCTTGAGGACCAGCAGGTGTTTGTGGGTGACCGGGTAGAAATGTCAGTGGAGGTGTCAGAAGACGGTGCCCAGGTCATGTGGTAAGTGACTCTTGATCCCTGAGCTCCATAGAGGTGCCCACAGCTTCTTTGCCTCAGCTCTGATCTTTGTGAGGCCTCTTAGAGATTCTGAAACTTTACCCAGTAGTCACCAGGAGACTTCAGCCTTTCTCTATAAATCCTGACCTTCACCCATGACTTCTTTCTGGAACTTCTGACCTCTACCCATCTCATCTTCTTCCAGCTCCTTTTCCTGATCCCTGCTATTTCAGATTCATTTACTCATCCATTCAACCAATCATCCATCCTTTGGTCTGTTCACTTATGTATCCATTCATCAACCCATCCATCACCCCATCCATTTATCCATCCATCCACTCGTCTATCCCATTGGTTCATCTCTCCATCCATCCATCCATCCATCCATCCATCCATCCACCTATCCATCCCCTCACCCACTCACTCACCTACCCATCTCCTCATCCATTCATCCATCCCCACATCTATTCACCCACCCAACAAATATTTATTGAGCACCTATTATATGATGGCACTCTTCAGTGTATTGGAGATATAACGGTGAGAAAATATACCAATATGTCACCCACCCTCTTAGAGTTTATAATCTGGTAAATCTCTGGGGTGTATGTGTAGGAGACAGAGACATGTGTTAGTCAAGTCATCACATGAATAAATATAAAAGTTCTATTTTGACGAGTGTTTCACAGGGGTACTAACTGAAGCTATAATCACTTTTTAATAGGAAGAAGGGCCTCAGGAGGTCAGGGAAGGCTTCCTGGAGGAGGTGACAATGGAGCTGAGGTTTGAATGATGAGGAGGGAGATAAGAAGTGTGGAGGGAGGAGTTTCTCAGGCAGGGAAGTACCATTTAGAGAGGCCACAATAGTTGATGTCTCTCTGGGACCCCAGAACTCCCTCCATGCCCTGACATCTCCCCGTGACCTTTCATCCCAACTGGGACCTTGTAGCATCTCGCTGTGGCCTATGACTTCCTGTGACCCACATCCCACCTGTGACCCAACTATTCAAGATGCTTCTGTCAACCTGAATCTCTCCTCCCTCCTGGGACGGCCCTTCTGACCCTGACCTCTGCTCAGGACTGTCTCTCTGGCCCTCACCCTCTGATATCCAGACCCAGGGCTATGTGGGTCCCTCACTTCTCCCGTTCATGTTCCCCTTCACCCAGGATGAAAGATGGGGTGGAACTGACGCGGGAGGAGTCCTTCAAGGCTCGATACCGCTTCAAGAAGGACGGGAAGCGTCACATTCTCATCTACTCGGACGTGACCCTGGAGGATGGGGGTCGCTACCAGGTCATAACCAATGGAGGCCAGTGTGAGGCCGATCTCATCGTGGAAGGTACGGGGCCTCCAGGTGGGGTGGGGGCTGCACTGGGTCATGCTTCTTCTCGAAGCTCAAAACCGCTCGGGCCCTGGGGTGCCTCAGTGGCTCAGCCAGAAGAACTTGTGACTCTTGATCTTGGGGTCATGCATTTGAGCCCCAAGTTCAGGGTAGAGTGTTTAGTTAAATAAATAAAGAAACTTAAAAAAAATTGCTCAGGGGCGCCTGGGTGGCTCAGTCGGTTAAGGGTCCAACTCTTGGTTTCAGCTCAGGTCATGATCTCGGAGGTCCTGGGATCGAGCCCCGTGTCAGGCTCTGTGCTCAGCATGGAGTCTGCTTGTCCCTCTCCCTCTGCTTCTCCCCCTCTAGCTCTCTCTCTCAAATAAATTAATAAATAAAATCTTTAAAAAAAAACATTGCTCAGGCCCCCAAATCTTGCACTTGTCCCTGACCCCTCTCTTGGCCTCCCACCAGCATTCAATTCATCAGTGACTCTTGGTGGCTCCCCCCCCCAGAGGATATTTGGGATCTGACCGCTCTTCCCCACCTCTGTTGCCCTATTCGCCCCAGGCCTCCACCCCTCATGCCTGAACGACAGCAGTGGTCACTGGGTGCCCTGTTTCCATGGCCACCCCCCTCCCCCACTGACACACACCAGCCAGAGTGATCCTTGTAAAATGTAAGTCAGATAGTGGAAACTGAGCACACTGCCGTCTAGGGCCCAGGTCACTTTCCTGTTACGTAAGAGGTCACCCTGTCCACCAGGGGAAGCTGGCTGAAAGCCATGTGGGACTCCATGCATTACTTTTGCAAATGCCTGTGAGTCAATAATTCCTTAAATATAAAAAACGAACCAACCCCAAACTAAGGTATTTATGAGCCAAATTAATTATGGTATGTCCATAGGTAGCCCTTAAAAATGGACAGTTTGAAATGCACTGATATGGAAGGATTTCCAATATGCCCTATTGTTAGGTGAAAAAGCAAATATGTTACAATTTGCAAGGAGGGGAGGAGAGGAAAGAAGGAAAGGGAGGGAGGAGAGAAAACACATATACCTATTTGCTTTCATAGTGATAGACTAAATGGATAGTGCTTTTGGAGAAGGGAGGATTGGAGGTGGGTAAGTGGGAGATATCCCCTCTACATCTAAATCCATTTCCTTTATTATTTTTTTTAAGATTTTATTTATTTATTTGAGAGAAAGAGAGAGCACAGGCAGAGGGATAGGGAAAAGGAGAAGCAGACTCCCTGCTGAGCACAGGGCCCAACTTGGGGCTCGAGCCTTGGACACAGAACCACGTCCTGAGCTAAAGGCAGATGCCTGACCAACTGAGCCGCCCAGGCGCCCAGTCCCTTTATTTTTAAGCCACGTAAATGCATCGTTTTGTTTAAAAAAAAAAAAAAAAAAGTCAGATCCCAGCCATCTTCACAACACTCTCTAGTGGCTCCTTCGTGGCTGGGAGT
>CM052888.1:45562804-45585714 GCA_028534135.1 Potos flavus
GTTTCCCAATATCTCTTCTCTGCCACTAGAGCCCCCAAAAATACACCTGGACTGCTCAGGGAAGACCTCAGAGAATTCGATTGTGGTTGTGGCTGGAAACAAGCTGAGGCTCGATGTGTCCATCACCGGGGAGCCTCGTCCTGTCGCCACCTGGCTAAAGGGAGATGAGGTAGGTGGGGCTCTGCCCCCCCCCCGGTCCCCTGACTTCTTCTCCCTCTCAGCTCTGCTGCGCAACTTTAGGCAAGTGGCTTCCCTCTCTGAGCTTCAGTTTCGTTGTCTGTAGAATGAGAACAACCCTTCTTCAGAGGGTTGTTTTGAAGACTGGAGATTATATTTATCTCTCAGATGGTACTGGCCTGCCACATGGTGGGTGCTCCGTCCATCCGTCCATCCATCCGTCCATCCATCCATCAATCAGTCAGCCGATCAATTCAGCTATCCATCAACTCAACCATCCACCCACCTTTCCATTCATAAGCTTATTGATTATTTCACTCATCCGGCCATTTTCTCATCCAGTAATTAATCCATTTGTCCACTGATCCATCAATCGGTCCAAAGTCCCCTCCATCCAGCAGATATTTTTATCTCGTATGTTCCAGCCCCTGGACAGTTCAGTTTTTCTTCCCTGCCATGGGCTTCAGAGTCCTAGTCTGTACAATGGATAGACTTGACCCAGTCTTCATTCATCCTTTCAGGCAGCGACACAGCGCCTGAGGCTTCCTCTGTGTGGGGCTCTGTGCAGAGCCCTGAGGAAACCGCCGTGATGATCCTTCACTGGTGGAGGGAGGCGGGCACGTGCCCGAGCAGTCACAGTCCGGGGTGACCAGGGCCGAGATAAAGGGGGGTACTGGAAACTATGAGACTGCGGGGGGTAGGGCCATCGCTTTGAGCTGGGGGCTTCCAGGATGGCTTCCCAGAAGAGGCGACTTCTGGGCAAGTCCTAAAGGATGCGTAAGAGCAGAGCAAACGGAGGAGTGGGGGAGGGGACGGCATGGCGCATGTCTGGGATTTGGATTCAGGCTGGTGTTCGGAGGACGAGGAGGGCAGCAGGGGAGAATGGTGAGGCTGGGTGTAGATCCGACGGGTCCTCTAGCGCTGGGTCCAAGGCCTCGTGTGTTGTGTGGGGATGGGGAGCCGCTGGAGGACTCTGAGCGGGGGAGGGCAGAGGCGGGTCTGGGCTTGGGGAGGGGTGCGACGAGGCCATCCCGTGGCTGTGTCCAGGTGTTCACGGCCACCGAAGGCCGGGTCCGCATCGAGAATCAGACAGACATCAGCAGCTTCGTGATCGAGAGTGCCGATCGAGCGGACGAGGGCCGCTACACCATCAAGGTCACCAACCCCGTGGGCGAGGACTTGGCCTCCATCTTCGTGCGGGTTGTGGGTGAGCAGAGGGAGCTGAGGGAGTGAGCCGAGGTGGCTCCCTGAGGCCCCGAGGGACCCGCTGACCATCCTGCCTCCCACAGATGTCCCAGACCCCCCGGAGGCTGTGCGGGTCACCTCCGTTGGAGAGGATTGGGCCATTCTTGTCTGGGAGCCACCCAAGTACGATGGGGGGCAGCCAGTCACTGGTGAGTGCCCATATGCCAGAATCCCCATGACCTTTGACCTCTCTTACTCTCCCTGCCCCGCCACCCCAAAGATTGCTTGGCCTTTGGGAGTTCTTAGCATCCTTGGTGATCTCCCTCTGAGATCTGTTTTCTGTCTTTGATGTCTTGCAATTCCTCTGGTCTTCCCTCTCATTCTTTGCTTCCCAGCAACCTGGGGATCTTCACTTCAGCCAACAGCGTAGGGTTTTCTGTGACCCCTGACTCTTCCATGACTCTTCCCTGACTCTTCCTGACCCCCAGCCCCATGACTGGTGACCACTGGCTGCTCTGTGACCCTGAGACCCAGCCAAAATCATGGCCTCAGACCTCTCTGGGTCATGTGACTTTTCGATGTGCCTGTCACTGCTACAACTGACCCGCGACCCCATAGGCTTCCCATGAGCGCTCACTCCTCTCTGTTGGCGGGGTGGGGGCATCCAGGTTACCTCCTGGAGCGGAAGAAGAAGGGCTCTCAGCGCTGGATGAAGCTGAACTTTGAGGTCTTTACGGAGACGACCTATGAGTCCACCAAGATGATCGAGGGCGTCCTCTACGAGATGCGGGTCTTCGCTGTCAATGCCATCGGCGTTTCCCAGCCCAGCGTGAACACCAAGCCCTTCATGCCTATTGGTGATGCTCCTCTGCACCTTCCCCAAGCCCCTGTCCACCTCCAACTCCTGCCCTGCCTGTTGCTGACCTCTGACCTTACACCTGGCCTTCGAACCTCCAGCTCTAACCAACCTCCTGACCTCTTACTGACCCAGTACATTGGTCACCAATCTCTATGATCCTAGACTCTGTGCCATTGCCCAAATACCTCGTGGGCCTGTGACCCACCATATTGCTCCCTTTCCCGATCAGTGACTCCAGCTCTGATCCCTGCCCCTCCCTGTGAGCACTAAGCCCTCACTTACTTCCACCTTCCCTTTCCCTGGATTCTTACAGCGCCCACAAGTGAGCCCTTGCACCTGACAGTGGAAGACGTGACAGACACAACCACCACTCTCAAGTGGAGGCCTCCAGATAGGATTGGGGCAGGCGGCATCGATGGGTACCTGGTGGAGTACTGCCTGGAGGGCTGTGAGTGGCCCCATCAGGTCTAGGGGGGACGCGGTGGCTCGCACAGAGCCCTGTTGGGGGTCCAATCCAGGGGACTGCAAATAGGGCAGTGCAGGGAGAGCTCTCTGGTGGGGTGGGCGGCCCTGGTCCTGTGTCTATACTTTACTTGCATGAATCCCTGAATGGGATGGCTCAAGCCAGGCCCCCATTGACCAGCTTGTCCTCTCTCCCTCCCTCACTCTCTCCCATCCTCCTTCCTCCTTTCCCTGTACCCATCTTCCATACAGTAATATCTTTTCATCCATCCATCGTCCCTGTAATTATCTACTACCTATATTGGTTCTTTCTCTCATCCATCCATCCATCCATCCATCTGTCGGTCCTTTCTTCCTACCTTCCTGTCTTCCTTCCTTCCTTCCTGCTTTCTTCCCATCCATTCACCCACCATTGGTCATCCATCCAACCATCTGTCTATCCATCTGAAAATCTTTTGGATCAACCAACTATCCATCCATCTTGTAACATGTTTTCCATCCGTGTATTTATCTCTTCACCACCATTTTTCTTCCCTCTTCCCTCCCTCCCTTCCACCCTCCTTTCCTTCTTCCCATTCATCCATTTCCCTATATGACCACCTAACCATCTGTCTACTGTCTCTCCATCTTTCTGTGTATCCATCCATCCATCCACCCACCCACCCACCTTTCCACACATCCAACTCTCCATCCTCCACTGAACAAACACGCATTGAGCGCTGGACTCCATGCCAGGCCCGGTGCCACGGCTATGGGGATACCTGTAACACGGTCATCTCCCTGGGAAGACAGGCATGATCATCTCAACACCGTATCCCAGGCCTTGAAGTCAGACAGATGTGGGTTCCCATCCTGCCCCTACACTCTCTAACCGTGTGATATGGGCAAGTCTCTGAGCCTCAGTCTCTTCGTCTAGACATGGGCGAAGACAGTTGCCTCCTGGGTAGGGTACGGTGGTGACTGCCTTGGGTAATGCATGTAAATGATGGATGGGTGGACTCTCATCAGCTCCTTCCCTCTTTCTCTTTCCAGTGCTCTTTACCCCGTTCTTGCCCTTGCCTCTCCCTCCCCCATCTGCGCCAGGCCACCCTGATGCTTCAGGACCGACTCTTGTTAGAGTTCACCCTGGTGGTGGTTGGTCTGACCCACAGTGGTTCGCCAACCTATGGCAATAAACCCCAGATGGAAACCAAGGGGGCAGGAAATCCGAGAAGCTGTCTCTAACCACCCCTCCCATTCCCTACTCCTCTGAACCTGGATTTCCCCATCTCTAAGGTGGGGATAACATAGGACAGAAGCAGAAATTAGTGAGCTAACGAACACGTGTGCCACCCTTCCAACCTGGTCATAATAAGTGCTTAATCAATGTCAGCTGCCACTGTTCATTGCGGTGGTCCCAAGGCACGGGAGGGAAGGGACAACCAGCTGAGGGGCTTCTAGAAGGTTCCCAGCATTGCTTCTCTTTTGTAGCTGAGGACTGGGTCCCTGCTAACACGGAGCCCATAGAGCGCTGTGGCTTCACCGTCAAGAATCTCCCCACGGGAGCGAAAATCTTGTTTCGGGTAGTGGCGGTCAA
This sequence comes from Potos flavus, assembly GCA_028534135.1. Lineage (NCBI taxonomy): Eukaryota > Metazoa > Chordata > Mammalia > Carnivora > Procyonidae > Potos > Potos flavus. The sequence goes on from CM052888.1 coordinate 45,567,064, forward strand.
CATCGCCGGGCGCAGCGAGCCCGCCTCCCTGTTCCAGCCGGTCACCATCCGGGAGATTGTGCGTAAGTGACTCTGAGCCCTCCCTCCCAAAGACCAAGTGGCTGTCATCTGGCCTGCCCTTGCCATGTCATCATTAGGGCCTCCCCCAAGAATGTCATCGCCACGCTCTCTCCGTCCCTCCCTCGAGTGTCCCCCAGCCCAGCACTGAGCCCCCGTTCCTGTGTCTGTGCCCTCAGAGCAACCCAAGATCCGGCTCCCGCGCCATCTCCGCCAGACTTACATCCGCAAAGTGGGGGAACACCTCAACCTCGTCATCCCCTTCCAGGTGCGCCGAGCTGGGGTCGGGCTCAGGAGGCAGGGCCCAGGGCGAGACCCGGGCTGACCTCTCCGCCCCCCTTCCCTCCGCCCCCGCCCAGGGAAAGCCCCGGCCCCAGGTGGTGTGGACGAAGGGAGGGGCGCCCGTGGACCCCAACCGCGTGCACGTGCGCACCAGCGACTTCGACACCGTGTTCTTCGTGCGCCAGGCGGCGCGTTCGGACTCGGGGGAGTACGAGCTGACGGTGCAGATCGAGAACATGAAGGACACGGCCACCATCCGCATCCGGGTCGTGGGTGCGCGGCCCGCTGGGGCAGGGGGGAGGCACTGTGACCCAGGAGTCGAGACGTGAAGAGATTGCGACGGAAACGAGGGCGCGAGGCGGGGAGGAGGCCAAAAGGCGAGGAAGTGGGAGTGGGGAAGGGCCTAAGCCGTATCAGAATCCGGGGACCAGGTGAGAAGGCAGAGGTGGGGAGAGATGGGGAGAGGAGGCAAGAGGCGGGCGTCTGACAACCGCCCCTCCCCCATTCCAGAAAAGGCAGGACCAGCAGAGCACGTGATGGTGAAGGAGGTGTGGGGCACTAACGCGCTGGTGGAGTGGCAGCCCCCCAAAGACAACGGGAACAGTGAGATCACGGGCTATTTTGTCCAGAAAGCCGACAAGAAAACCATGGTGAGAGACCCGAAGGGCCCGGGGTGCGGTGGGCGAGATCGTCAGAGCAGAGCCATTGTCCCACGTTCACGGCCACCGGGAAAGGGAAACCGCGGCTTGGAGAGATTGGGAGCACCGGCTGGGGCTGGGAGGGAAGCCTTTTGGGTGTATGATGAGTTTTCTTTAACTTTTTTTTTTTTTAACTAGGGTAAAATTCACATAAAATTAAGCACTAACGATTTTAAAGCTTTTAGTCCATTCCCACTGTTGTGTCACCAACACATCTAGTTCCAAGACATCTTCATCTCCCCAAAAGGAAACCTTGTATCCGCTAAGCATTCACCCTTCCCCCCCAGCCCCAGGCAACCACCAATCCGCTTCTTATTTTTATGGATTTACCTTCTCTAGACTTTTCATACAAATGGGGTCATCCAATATGCGGGCTTCCTTCACTCAGCAGAAAGTTTCCCCGGTCCCCCCACACTGTGGCGTGGATCGTGCTTCAGTCCTTTCCATGGCTGAGTGAGAGCCCACGGTTTGGAGCTACCACATTTTGCTTCTCGGTTCAGCTGCTGATGGACACTCGGGCTGTTCCCACCGCTCGGGCCATTGTGAACAGTGCTGCCGGGAACAGCAAGCTATCGTAGCGGGAGGCACACTTTGGTGTGCTTTGCTAACGCCCTGGCCCTTCTTGTGTCCATATCCCTGTGTCTGACTCTCCTGGCTCCTCCCTGTCTGCCCCCCACCCCCCCAGGAGTGGTTCACCGTCTACGAACACAGCCGGCATACCTCCTGTACGGTGCCTGAACTCATTGTGGGCAATGAGTACTATTTCCGCGTTTTCAGCGAAAACATCTGTGGGCTCAGTGACTCCCCCGGCGTCTCCAAGAACACGGCCCGGATCCTCAAGACAGGTCCTGCCACCCCACTTCACGGGCTCCGGTGTCCTCTCTCGGCTGGGATTCTACCTCGATTCCTCACCCCCCTGCCCCCAGACTCAAAGCTGATGGCACCCGGCGACAGAGGAGAGGCGGTCAGGGGCCTGACAGGTGCATCCCCCTTTCCCCAGGTATCACCTACAAGCCGCTTGAGTACAAGGAGCATGACTTCCGGACACCTCCCAAGTTCCTGACGCCTCTACCAGACCGGGTGGTCGTGGCTGGTTACGCTGCTGCCCTCAACTGTGCGGTCAGAGGCCACCCAAAGGTGCCGTGTGTGTGTGCGCGTGTGCGTGTGTGTGCGTGACCCTAGAGGGAGATCTTCACCCAGATGCAGACACACCACCTCCTTCTCCCCGACTTCTCTCTCCTCTGTTCATGGGATTTACTCACTTTTAACCCACTTCCTGCCTCTCTCCCCTTCGGGCAGAGCCCAAGTCTCAGATCGTTATACCCCGGCTTCTGTTAGACTCTGGTGGGAATTGGGGGAGGTCGGGACCTCCAGGGCTCCCCGGCAGCTTCTGCCCCATCTGGTTTCCTGACTACTGTTGGGAATGTGGACACTTGCAACCGTGAGCTCCAGTGACTCACCTGGACCAGGGGCTGGCAAGAGAGGGGTCTCGTGGGCCAAATCCGCTTGTCACGTTTCTCTAAAAATGTTATTGGGACACGGCTGTGTACGCTTCAGAGCCTGAAATATTGACTACCTGGCCCTTTACAGATGAAGTTTGCTGGCTTCTGGTCTAACTCCGAGCTTTTGTTTTCAGACCCAACCCCGTAGATTCGCTAGTTCACCTTCTCCATCGACATCTATCCACTTTATTCGCTAACTGTAACTCATTCATTCATTCCGCTCGTTTACTCGCCTACCAAGCCTTTCATTTCCTCGGCTCATTTATTCACTCCATTTGCTCTCTTACGTCACTCACTCATGCAGTCTGTTTATTCTTTCAACACACGTTTTTAGAGGCTGTGTGTGCTGGTAAATTGGATGGGAAGTTCCTGGATGTTGGGGGAGACCCACGTGAATCCGAAGTCATGCAAATGACTATAAAACCGCGAAGGGTGGGATGCGCGTCAGAGCCCGGAGGGTAGTTGAGAATGTACAGTGGGCATTCCTGCTGCAGCCCAGGGGCCCGAAAGGACGTGTGAGCAGAGACCTGAAAGATAAGCCGGTGCTGATTAGGGGGAAAGAGGAGGCAAGAGCAGTATTGGAAGAGGGAACAGCCAGTGCATCAAGGTCCTGGGGTGGGAGCCTGTTGGGTCTGTTTGAGAAAGAGCCAGGAGGCCTGTGTGGATGGAACAGGGGGAGGGAGCGACAGGATGGGGGTGAGGGCAGAAGAATAATGGGGCCAAATCACGTAGGGTTCTGTGGGTCACAGTAGAGAGTGAGCTCTTCCTCTCATGAAGAGGATACTGAGGGTCAGAGAGGAGAAATGACTAGTTCAGGGTCATCAATCAAAATCAGGTGGCAGCACAGCCAAAAATTGCATCCAGATCTGCCTTCCAAAGCCCACTTTGCCATCACCCGAGGACCTTCCCTAAGCTGGCCTCTTCTCCCACTCTACTCAACAGCCGAAGGTGGTCTGGATGAAGAACCAAATGGAAATCCGTGAAGACCCCAAATTCCTGATGACCAACTACCAGGGAGTCCTGACGCTCAACATCCGCCGCCCATCCCCCTTTGACGCGGGGACCTACTCCTGTAGGGCTGTCAATGAGCTGGGGGAGGCGCTGGCCGAGTGCAAGCTGGAAGTCCGAGGTGAGCGCCCTGCCTGGCTGCCCCTCACCCCTGCTCCCCCCTCACCCCTGCTCCCAAACAGCGACCTGGAGACTCCGGGCTGAGCCGTGCAGAGGGCAGAGCCTAGTCATCCCGGGGCCCCTAGGCGTGTAAAGGAAAGCTGGATTCAGACCCCACCAAGAACGACGCAGGGTGACGTGTGCACAGGGCATTGTAGGGGTGGGGCTGGGGGAGCACCTGATCCGGCCTGGGCAGTCGTCTGAGGAAGTTTTCCAGAAGGAGTTGAAGGACAGATAAGAGGTGAATGAGATGGGGAAGAGCTGGCAGGTGATCATCAAGGGTCTGGTGGGCCCGGCCTATGTGGGGAGATGTGCGGGTGCCCAGAAAAATGCCTCTCCTCCCCAAGCTCTGTCCTTCCCATCCCCTCCTCTCTACCCCCCCAGCCCCAGACCTGGTCACTTCTTCCTCTGGAATTCTTGCCCGGCCTTCGCCCTGGCCTCCCTGCCTCCCGTCTCTCCCTCCAGCCCACCCCCCACAGGGCCCTAGGGGACTCTGTATCCAGGGCTGACTTGCCCCTCCCCTGCCCGTGGCCCTCCCCAGGCTCCCCAGCAGCTCTGAAGCCTCTCAGCCTGGAGTCCACGGTCCTGCACCTTCTCCCATGCACCCCGCTCTGGCCTCACGTACCCCCCATTTTCCTTAACACTGTTGCAGCCACACCCAAGCTGTTGGCAGTTGGGACAAACTGGCTGCGCTTTCTCTTGTCCCTGGGACTTTGCACATGCCGTTCCCTCTACCTGGAATGCTTTTCCTCACCTCCTCTGCCTTGGGCTCCAGCTCATGAAACATCTGCCAGTCCAGGCTCACTGAAGTGGCCGCTACCCAAGTCCCTCAGATGTGACTGACGTTAATACGGGCTTCCAGGGGCTCTCCACAATTGTGACTCCCCCTGGCCCTGACGACCGCCCAGCAGACAGACGTGGCCATAGACCCTTAACAAGCGAGAGTACCCCCCTTACCCCCCAAGTCTTACTGGCTGTCATTCTGAACACTGCTTTTCCAGGCTGAGCCAATTTCCAATGTTTTGCTATCCCCTTTATTAGTTATTGAATCAGCTTGGACATATCCCTACTTTGGGATTCCGGTGACAGCTTGTCACGAGCAGCTGCTTAGAAATCCCTGATCAGAACATCCCAGTCCGGGGTTCAAAGCTACCGGGCACCATGACAGTGGTTTGACTGCCCCACAGAGAGATGAAGGACCCACGTGCTCCCCCTGCTGGCCCTGTGAATCCAGCAGGCAAAGGGGCCTGGGGGGTGCTGGGACTCGGGAAGCCCCGCCCCACCTTACCCACTCTTTTCTCATCTCCCCCACAGTGCCACAGTGAGACTGGCTTCCACCTGCCAAAATAATTGGCTGCTGGGTCCTAACCTGGACCTCCCTGAACACTGTTTCCCTTTCCAGAGTTACCACTAAGATAATAGTCTTGTCTACAACCTGTGTGTGTCTGTCCTTCTTGAATCTGTAGCTCTGCCTTTCTCTTCCCATAGAGGGTTAGTCACTGGGAGGTGGGTGATGGGGACAGCAGGTTGGAATGGTAACCATGATAAGGCAGCCCTGACGCAACAGATCACGTTGAGGCCTCTTGGCCTCTTGGCCTCTTGCCACGTTGAGGCATCTTGGAATGGCTACTTTAGTGATGCTGCCATGTTGCCATGGCAATTACAAGTCACAGGTGAACCAAGACCTCATGGAGGCAGCCCTCTGGGACCAGCTACTATGAGTGGGAAGCAGGCGGGCTGGCTGCACGAGCAACTACAATGAGTTAAAGAGGAACCAAAGCCCAGGTGGAGAAGACTGCTCTAGTGAGGTAGCCATGATGGAATGGTGGGCACTAGGTCTCGTGGTGGCCCCGGGAGCCACACACAGTGAACCAAACACCATGTTGAGGCAGCCATGTTGAATTGGTGACGTTGACAAAAGCACTCATGACCTGGTTGTTGGTTCTTAAGTGGCCGATCTTTATTAACTTTAATAATTCATCTTTCTGGCCCTGAGGTAGGGTACTTTGATCTCTGGTCCTTTGGTGACCTCATGGATATTGGGAGGAATCAGAGTCCCCAGAGTTCAGAGGTCTGTGGGTCAAGTCTGGCTTCCATGGCTTGAAGCTGGGTATAAGAAAGATTTTGTCTTTGGATGTATCGGCAGTTTTGGGGTGGGTGGGTGGGTGACTTTGTACTTACCTGGAAGGTGGGGGGAGTGGGGTGTCTCTGGAGGAAGACACCCCACCGGTTTCAATGCCCCCACTTTCAAAGACTGGGGCTCCTCCCCTCCCCCTGGCCTTATAGGGAACTGGGCATCCGGTTTGGCCCACACTAGCCCTTCGGGGCCCAGGTGTCCCCTCCCCATATTCCACTGAAGTAGGTCAAGGGGAGAGAGGCTGGGGGATGGGGGTCCCCAGTTAAGAAACTATATAGCCACCTTGGCTCGTGTCCCCAACCCTGCCCTGCCTTGAGATCTTGCTGTCTCTACACACATTTCATACCCTTTCAGGACTCAGGAGCCAGGCCTTCCTTGGTGCCCTATTATGCTCTCAACACAGGAATCCAGGCCCCCAGTCCTTTCTGCATACTCAGGAGTCCAGGTCCCCAGCCCTAGCTCAGGGTAGTCCAAATTCCCAGCTGGTTCCTCCCCCTGGACCCCCGGAGTCCAGCCCCAGCCCGAGCCCCGCCCCCTCCCCGCCCCACCTCCTCCTCGGCAGCCCCGCCCCTCCCCACCTCCTCCCGCTCCATCAGATCGTCGTCCTCGTCGTCCTCGTCGTCGTCTCCATCCTCCACCGTCGAGTACTCCTGCGTGAAAGGCACGGCTCCCTCGGCGGAATGGAAGCGTAGTCGGTAGAGCAGCCGCACCCACTGGCCGAACTCGCGGTCTCGGCTCTCCGCCGGGGCCCGCAGCTGCAGGTAGAAGGCGCGGCCGGTGCGGAACTTGACCTTGAGTTGCCAGCGGCTTTCGTCGTGCACGAAGAGCTGGACGAACTGCAAGGGGAACAGCCTGGGAGGGCGAAAGGGGCGGCCTCAGGTTTTGACGCTCGCTGGCTCGGCGTCTTCAGGGTCGGGGTCGCCCACCCCAACGCCCCTCTCTCTGCCCAGAGAGAGTCCTTTTTCACTTTCTCTGCCTCTTGAATTTTTTCCATCTCCACATTTCTTCCATCCCCGCAGTACCTCTGTGTCTCCCGCTGATCCTTCTAATAGGTAGCTGCTTTCTTGAAATTTCCAGTTGGATATGAGATTGACATCGGACCCATAACAGGTCCAACGACCAAATTACTGACCTTCTCCCCAAACCAAACCTGCTCCTCTTCGCCTTCCCCCTATCCTAACTACATCCTCCCACTTGCTCGGTCAGAAATCGTGGAGTTGCTCCTGACCCGCCTTTTTCTCTCATATCCTCATCCAGTCCTGCCACCAAATCCTGACGGCTCCACTGTTTAAATGCCACCTCGTCTCCACCCTCCGGCCACTTCTAACTCCTTCCGCCGCCAGCGGGTCCCGCCGCTATGCTATAATTTCCCGCCCGGGCTGCCTCAGCCTTCACCGCTCTGTTCCCACGCGGCCGCCAGAGGGCGCCAGCCAACACCCGCGTTCACGACCCTCGCGTGGCTCAGAGTAAAGGCAAGGTCCCTCCGCGCCTTGACCACCAGGCCCCGCAGGATCTGCCTCCTCTGTTTACCTCTCTGCTCACGCCCCTCGCTCACTCAGCCCCAGCAACACCGGCCTCGTTGCTGTTCCATGCTGTTGCATGCTCCTACCTCGGAACCACTGCCCAGGCTGGGAAATCTTCCTCCAGCCAGCCCCATGGCTTGGCCCCTTAATCTTGTGTCTTTCTCAAGAAGCCTCTTCTCGGGGAGAAGGTCTGTTTACACCCCGTGGCTTATTTGCCATCACCTCCACCCTTGCAGTCCTCCCCACCCCCTCTGCCCCATCTGTCTCCACAAACCTTACCCCTTGGACAAATTGTCATTTATTCTGTCTGCCTTCCCAGAGGGGGAGTTTGAAGGCAGAGATTTTGATCTCATTTTGTTCGCTGCTGCTCCTCGAGTACCCAGGGCTCACACATGGTGGGTGCTCAACGGATGTTTGTTGAGAGGGTGGATCATTTGGCCCAGGTCACACAGCAGGGATTGGAACCCGAGTCTTATCCGCGGTGGGGCAGCCATATACCACGCTCTGGCCCAGCAATGCTACCTCTAGGAACTGATCTTAAAGAAACCCTCACACCCGTGTGCATGGATGCCCTCCGCCTACCGTGCTGGCTGTAATCCCAAGACACCAGGCACAACACCACTGTCCCTCAGTAGGTGGCTTCATCTGTTTATGACATTCCCCAAATGGCAGAATAAGTTGATGTTTACAAGGCGCTGACCCCTTGCCAGGGGCCGTTCCAAGCGCTTCACAAACATCACTCAGTTTATCCCCTGACAGCCCCGGAAGGTGGGCTCTCCTCTAATCCCCATGTTCCAGATGGGGAAAGCGAGGCACAGACAGGTAGGAAACTTGGCCAAAGCCAGCGAAGAAGAGGTGAAGCTAGGATTTGAACCCAAGCAGGATGGTAACCGCACCAGATGCAAGCTTGGGCCCCGAGCTCGTGTATGTCCAAAAGAGGTTGTGGTGGTTGTACTCATGTTGATATGAAGTGAATGTGATGATATGAAGTGATACAGCACTGATGAGGGAGTGAGCAGAGCGGAAAAGTAGCCTACGCCCGCCCCTTTTAAAGGAAGGGTGAACACCCACAATAAGCTTATCAGAATGGGGCCAGGCTAGCTCCGGGCTGCGAGCAGGTTAGAAGTGAGGGACTAGGGGCTGAATGAGTCTTGATGCTTTATTTGCAGAGCAAGCTCGGTGTTTTAACCTTGATGGTATGTTTTTTGGGGGGATGGTGTTGAAGGGGTTCCAAGCACCCCTTGGCACTGTCCTTAGTGTCCCTCCCACTGCAGCTCACGACTCAGTGAGTGGTGAGGTCGATTGGTGGGACAGATTAGCACTGAAAGGAAAAGGAGCAGTGAAGAAGAGAAAACGGCCCAGTGCACCGTAAGGCGTCAGCATACGGCTTTGTGGAACGTTCTAAACTTATACGGGGCGGATACCTAAAGGCTGTAAGTAGCCTTCATTTAGTTGAGGTCAGAATCAGATTCTGCCACCAAGTGGGTTGCAAAAGAACTTTTTAGATTTCAGAACCACAAAGAACTGTGGACTCGTGTGTGTGTGTGTGTGTGTGTGTGTGTGTATCTGTGTGTGATGTGAATCTTTCCTTCTTTCCCTTCCTTTCTCTCTTTCTTTAACTGTGAGATGTAGTCAAAAAAGTGAAAGCCACTGACAGAATGCTTTTATAATATACTACACGTACGTAAATGTTTTGTTATTGGCAGCTGGAGTTGGAGGCAGGAGCCTAGGATGGGCAAAAGGTGTTATTTTGTGCTATGTATGTTTTGTACCTTGATGTGTATTTGCATTACTTTTTCAATGAGAAAACAAAAGACCTGTAGGGGTAGTGTTTAGTGTGGCATTGGAGCTCAAGAGTCATGAGGTCAGGGGCGCCTGGCTGGCTGGGATCCCCGAGTCAGGCTCCCTGCTCAGCAGGGAGCCTGCTTCTCTCTCTCCCTCTCCCTCTGCCATTCCCCCTGCTTATGCTCTCTGGCTCTCTCTCTCTGTCAAGTAAATAAATAAAATCTTAAAAAAAAAAAAAAAAAAGAATCATGAGGTCAGTAAGGATGAGGAATCTGAGATTCCAATCCCAACCCAACCCCTGAACCACTGCGGGTCTCTGAAAAGTGGCTCCTCTCTCTGAGCCTCAATTTGTTTCTTCAAAGGATGGGGCTAAGGGGCCCCACCATATGAGTATGTCAGCGACGAGATTACCTGCATGGCCTGCGGGGTGTCTGGTATGCAGCAGGCACTGCATACACGGTTATTCTCCTGATCCTTGCCAGGGTGACGCTGAGGACTGTTCCTCTCATGTCCATCTATCTCTGATTTCTAGCCCCCATTGACTGCCCTCCCCTTGTTCGCCTGGGTGTTCCCACAGCGGGCTGGCAGCTATCCAAGACTCCTGGCCCTGGGAATCATCTGTGTGAGAGGAGGTGCTGCAGGGAGGGAGCCCAGGATGCCCAGAGCTGGGGAAGGAGGAAGTCTAGGCTGGGATGGGGGCAGTCACCCAAAGAGCTGCAGGCGTCCGTTATCCTTGGCAGGGCCGGCAAGCAGCAACAGGTCTGGGAGTTCCAGGGCTGGACTGGAGGCTGCCACCCCCATGGTGACCTTGTTGGCGACTTCTCCTAACCGGGTCACCTGGAGCCAGGGATTAGAGGTTAGAAGGCAGATAGATGGAAGGCAGGATTGGTGGGGTTAAGAGTCATGAGCCAAGTGTATTAAACGCTGAGTCTGAGGTCAGACATCCTGGGGTCAGAAGTCAAGAGTTATCCAGGTGTGAAGTCAGGGAAAATGAACCAAGGGACTCAGAGGCCAGGGTTCATAGAGAAGCTAAAGGTCTAGAGGCATGGGGGTGGGGGTTGATCCAGAATGCCAGGAGATGAACGTTATGGGAGAATGGTCAGAAGTCGGCAGAGCAGGGGTTCCCCACGTCAGCAGGTCAGGGCTCAAGGTAAGACGCGGTGTCGGGGGTTCTGGGGCTGCACACCTGCACAAAGTTGCTCTCAAAGATGGGGAAGTCTCGCAGCTGGTCGAACTCGCCGCTCAGGAGGTGGCGTTGGAGCCGTCCGGGCCGGCCCGTGGGATAGGCCGGAACCAGGGGGCATTCTAGAGGGGCAAAGTTCAGGAGTCTAGGCCAGGAGACTGGGCCGGGGCCCCCCCAGCCAGGAGGGCCCAGGAAGTCCCGCTCTGGAGGTAGGGGAGTCCGGGCCATCAGTCTTCTCATCGCCAACCCCATCCCTCACCTGGTTCCCTCACCTGGTCCAACCCAGCCAGGCCTGGCTCCGCCTCTCACCTGCCATCCCACCTGGTCCCTCCTCACCTGTTCCACTGGGGGCTGGCTTAATCTCGTGCCCCCGCATCATCGCAACGCCCCGCCCCATGGGGAGAGCGGAGGGAGGTGCCGGCGGAGAAAACGGGTGGGTGGGGCCGCGGGCTCTATCACGTCACAACGCGGCTGACCTGGCTTGAACGTCACCGAAGAAACGCCCGTTGTTGTGACGTCATCACAGGGGGGCGGTGCCCAGAGACCTGGATGAACCTAAGGCCGCCGGGCTGACGTCAGACCCTGGTACGAGGAGGGCGCTAGTGCGCAGGCGCAGAGAACTGGCGCAGGCGCTTGGGCGGCAAGCTCCTAGCGCCGGGCTCATTCCCGCCCCTGGCCTGATGGGAAGGAGTCAAAATGGCGGCGGTCGGTGCGGTGGCTACTCGGCTGCTCCTGCTCTTGCTGATGGCAGCAGCAGTCCCCAGCCGGGCCCGGGGCAGTGGCTGCCGGTCCGGGGCCGCTCTGAGGGGGGTGAGTACTAATTGGCTCTGCATGGGGGGCGGGGCTGACAGAAAGCTTGGGTCTGGGGTGTTTAGGTCGGGTAAAGTGGGAAGGAGGCATTGCAGTGCCAAGAGGAAAGAAGAGGTGAAAGTGAGTATAGTTAGGAAGGCTCTAGGTCGCGAATATGCACGAGGGGTCGGGGCTTGGAGGGACTTGGCCCCTGAGCTTTCGGCTCTGTAAAAACGAGGATGCGCCAAAGGAGGTTGGGGCAAGAACTTCGTGTTAACGTTAGAACGCCAGGACTCCGCAGTTCTTAAATATGCATGAGGAGGTGTGGCCCTGGTGAACCTTGGCGAATCAGACGTAGGGGCGACTAAAACGAAAACGGCAGAGAGGCTTTGGAGTGATCGGATAGAGATCTGCTCCCTGCATATGCATGAGGAGGGCGGGATCTTGATTTGGAAGATTAAAATCTGGACGCGGGGTTGCGCAGGTGTGAGGGTTGCGTAGGTGCAAGGGCGTGTTTGGAAGATGCAGAAGTAGGAGGTATTTAAATTTGAAGAAGTGGACGGCTTGGAGCCTTGTATGCACTTGATAAGGGGCAGAACTCGGGCGCCAGCGTCTTTATTGTGAATGTTAAGGTGAAAACTAACCCACGAATGTTTATGATGCTAGGCGTGAAGATAGTTACCTTGGAACTGGAGGTGGTTGCCTTGGAAACAAGGTTACACTTCTTTGCAGGCTTTGGTTTTCTGGGGACTGTCCAGATCATGAATTTTCATGAAATGGGCGGTTCCCGTTGGAATCGTGGCGGACGAGTGTCAGTGTTTGCATATGAATATGAAAGTAAGGTTCCTCCTTCAGCCTGCGTCTGACCTGGGATCGGGCAGTCCTGCCCTCTGCCGAGGGCTCTGATGGTCCTCACCTGGGGACCTCTTTTTCACCTGCAGGCCGGAGCAGAAGGTCGAGAGGGTGAGGGCTGTGGCACTGTGGGGCTGCTGCTGGAGCACTCATTCGAGATCGGTGAGTCCAGCAACATCCTTGTCTGGGCACTTACCCGGTGCCCTGTGAAGTCAGGAACTTGGGTCTGGATGCCAGCCATGTGAGACACGCCATCCATTTACTAAAAGCTTTGCTGCTCAGAATGTGTTTGCATTATTCCGGGGAGGTTAGGGCAGGGAGGGCATGAGAGAAGGAACTCTACCTTGGAATACTCCCTTTACCTGTAAGACACATCCTAGTTTCAGAAAGACCGGTGCAGCAGTAGTAACCTCAGAGCAGACTTCTTAGCCCAGTCACCCTGTGCCCTGCACTAGGGGCTGGATGCTTTGCGTGTATTCACTCTAAAGCCCTCACTGCAGTCATGCAATGTATAGGTATTAGAGATAGCCCCATTTTCCAGAAGGGGAAACTGAGGCCTGGAGGGGCACCCCACAAGGTCCTTCTGTAAGTGAATGGTAGAGCCAGGACCTGCTCTACAGCCCCAGTTAAACAACTACGATTCAGGTGTTCAGATTCCCAGAGCACAGAGGTCAGTACGGTCCAGAGGTCCGAGCCCCCAAACTCTGGGGCACTTAGTAGAAACACTGAAGCCGGGACCCTCCACGACCTCCTGATTCAGACCCTGGCCTCTGCCCAGGAAAGCCCCACTGGTTCTGACGTGGCCTTGTGGGCAGAAGCCCCTGTGTTCTGCACTTGGGAGAACTGAGGCTCAGAGAGATGAGGTGACGGTCCCTGAGTCACCTGGCAAGGCAGAGGCAGGGCTTGGGAGCTGTGGCATTCAGACATCTGCTGTGGGCCGCCCTGTGAGATTGGAGGGCGGGACGCGGTGGGGGGTGTCCCCACTTTGCAGCTGGGAACGTGGGGGCTCGGGAGGGGGAAGCAACCCGGTCACTGCAAGGGCCGAGGGGTTCAGTGGTGGGGCGGCTGCTGAGCCCTGACTCCCCACAGATGACAGTGCCCACTTTCGGAAGCGGGGCTCACTGCTTTGGAACCAGCAAGACGGCACTTTGTCCCTGTCGCAGCGGCAGCTCAACGAGGAGGAGCGGGGCCGGCTCCGGGTAAGGAGGGGACCCGGGGCTTGGCTGGGGTGTGGGGGGACCGGTGCCTTGGACCCTGCCGTGCGTGTTTCAGGGCCTTTGCCTGTGCCGTTCCTTCTGCCCAGCTCATCTTTTTCTCCCACGGTTTTCATATCGTTAGCTCCTCTCACTCTCCCAGATTCAGCCAAGATGCTTTACAGTCGGTTAGGAGATTTGCTTGGGAGGAGAAAGAGATCCCCAGAATGGCCACAGTTAAACAAAAGAAGGTTATTTCTACCGTAGCCTGCCCCGTGGCTTCCTCAAGGCCGGGCTCCTGCCAGGCCTGGCTTGGTCCTCCCTAGGGATGTTGCATGGAGGTGCAGCAGGCCAGAGGAAGAGAAAAAGCAGGGGCAGAGAGAGAAGCCATCTTTCGGGGGCGGCCCACAAAAGCTGCCACAGTCCACTTGCACTCTCTCCCTTTGGCCGGATGTAGTTGCCACAGAGGCTGGGGACGTAGGTTTCATCGTGGGCAGGCACGTGCCCGTGGGCGCCCTTCCTCTGGCAGGTGGTCCACGTCGGCCAGTCGTGCTGTGTGCTTCCCACGTGGTTCTTTGTCACAGCTGCCTCCCAGAGAATTTGTCACTCTTGTGGCTGGGGAGTCCACATATGGGGTGGGCCCAGGTGCAACCGTATCCAGGTTTGAGGAAAGTGTCCTTGGGACTCACTCACTCCATCCCTGGGCTGGGCTCTACTGCGCTTAAGGTGGCTTCTGCCCGAGGTGAAGTACCCGGTGGCTCCTGGCCTCACTCACCAGCAGGGCCACCCACTGGGAAGAGTCCTGGGCTAGGGATTAGGGGGATGCTGGTGGGTGAGACGGGAGAAGGGTCCCGTGGGCCCAGTGGTGGTCCAGGCCTGGCAGGGGCCGAGCACTGTCCTTCTCACTGCTGCCCTCCTCTGCCCTGCAGGATGTGGCAGCCCTGAATGGCTTGTACCGGGTCCGGGTCCCTCAGCGCCCTGGGGCCCCTGATGGGTCAGAAGCTGGCGGTTACGTCTCCTCTTTTGTCCCCGCAGTAAGTCAGTGACGGGGACTATCCTTGCGCCTCCCACCTGCCCCAGCCTGTCTTCCACTATTTGTGCCCCAGCATTTACGGACCGGGAGGACTCAGCCCTGGCCTTGCCTGGCCTTGCGCTCAAGGGCTGGAGCGAGGACGGTCCGGGTGGCGGGCCCTTTGATGGGGCAGCACAGGACCTCATGGGGAGGCTATTGCACTTGGGCTTGCGCCCGAGGGCGGGGGGGATCCATGAAGGGCTTTGAGAGATCCTCTGGGCCGTGTGAGAAGGGTTGGAGGCTTGGGGGTCTTGGCACGGGCAAGGTCTGGGTGGCAACCCTGATCCCTCCGTCCTCCCCCGCCCCCCAGTGCTCTCTGGTGGAGTCGCATCTCTCGGACCAGCTGACGCTGCACGTGGACGTGGCTGGCAATGTGGTGGGCGTGTCAGTGGTGACGCACCCCGGGGGCTGCCGGGGCCACGAAGTGGAAGACGTGGACCTAGAACTGTTCAACACGTCTGTGCAGCTGCAGCCGCCGGCCACCGCCCCAGGGTGAGGGCACGCGGGGTGCGGTGCTCCGGGGCGTGGGTGCTCCGGGGCGCGGGTGCTCCGGGGTGTGGGTGCTCCGGGGTGTGGGTGCTCCGGGGTGTGGGTGCTCCGGGGTGTGGGTGCTCCGGGGTGTGGGTACAGGGCAGCGGCAGGGCAGCTCCCCCCAACCTCTACCTCAGCCTGTCTTCTGCTGCCTTTGCCGTGTCCTTGTTGGCTGACCTTGGCCCCTTACCCTCTCCCCTTCTCCGCCCGCCCTAGTCCTGAGACCGCGGCCTTCATTGAGCGCCTGGAGATGGAGCAGGCTCAGAAGGCCAAGAACCCCCAGGAACAGAAGTCCTTTTTCGCCAAATATGTGAGTGGAGCTCTGCCTGCCCCCGCCCCCTTCCCTCCTGAGTCCCCCTCTGCCCTTCTCTCCCCCGTGGCCCTTGGCCTGTTCCTCATCCTCCTGGCCTCCTGTGCGTGGGGCTTGCCTGTCGCCTCCGGGCCTGTCCCCTGGCACCTGGGCTGAGCCCAAGGCCCGGACGGAGTGGGGGAGGACCGTGGAGCCATGTGCCCTGCCCCTGTGCGGGTCTGCTCCTGGTGGCGGTCACAGGGCGTCCAGGTTCAGCAAATGGCCAGCCGGGAGCCGGGCCGCTCTGGGAAGCGGGGGCAGCCTCTCAGGCTGGGGGCAGGTGCGATACAGGCCGTGTCGGTGTTGAACAGAGGCCCCTCTGGAGGAAGGGCAGTGAGGAGGGTGTCGGTCAGGGGAGGGACGCCATCAGTACCGGGAGGGGGCTGGGACAGAGCCTGAGCTGGGCCCATGCTGTGAGGCTGAAGAAGGGGGGGAGCCAGAGATTGCAATGGGTCGGGGAGATTTGGAAAGGAGAGGGCGGCGGGGTCCTCCAGCCGGGCCCGGGATGCCCATGGCTTTGGGAGCGCGCAGTTAGGGGAGGCAGGGCTGTGGGTGGGGCTGCTCAGGAGGCTGGTCTGGAGCTGGAGAGGGGACGGGCCTGTGCTGCCAGGCTGGGGCTGGTGGGAGGAGCTGGGGGCACTGAGGCAGAAGGCTGGTCCACCCAAGGCAAGGGCAGGGGACAGCAGAGGCCACTGTGGGTGGGAGGATGCCGAGCCCGACTGCCCTGAGTATGGTGCCGGTGGGCCTCAGCTGGTTTGGCAGCAGCTCCTGACAGCTGCACTGCGGGGAAACTGAGGCCCAGAGAGGCCAAGAACCCACTGCCCAGCTCTGCCCTCCCCAATGGCCACAGGACCCCGTGGCCACCCCTGGCCCTGACCTGTGCCCCCTCCCTCCTCAGTGGCACCTCATCCTCGGGGGGGCCGTGTTGCTCACAGCCCTGCGTCCTGCCGCCCCGGGGCCCACGCCGCCGCCGCAGGAGGCCTGAGTGAGGACTGAGCCCCCTCCCGCCTCCACCCTCCCTGCGCCCCACCACCCCTTCCCCAACCCGTAGTGATGTAGGGGACCTGGGCCCCCTTCCCTCACGTGGCCTCCCCTCATGCCGGCTCCCCCACCTTCCCTGCCCTGGGGGAATGTGGCTCATACTCACTTCTCTTCTTTCTGTCTCTCTCTGTCTGTCTGTCCACCGTCCCATCCTCCCATCTGGCCCACAGTGGATGTACATCATTCCCGTCGTCCTGTTCCTCATGATGTCAGGAGCGCCGGACGCCGGGGGCCAGGGAGGGGGCGGCAGCGGTGGGGGTGGCGGGGGCAGTGGCCGCTGAGGGCCGAGGGCGTTAGTGCCTGGTCTTTCATCCAGGCAACCCCGTCCTGCCCAGAGTGCTCCTGTCCTTGATCATCCCAAGGAGGATTTGCTAGCTCCTCCTATCTCCATCCCATGAGGGTAGGGGGCACTCCTTCCCAGGAGTCCTTTCCCTCTGGGCGGGCGGGTGGCCAGATTCTGGCACACCCCGCCTTCCCTTGTGGTCCCTCTGTAGCCCCAAAGGCTTCCTCTTGCCCGTAGCATGGAGCTCGAGCTCCTGGTCCAGCTCCGACCTTGTGTTTGTGCCCCCTTCCCCTGAGCCTCGTAGTTTGGGAACATGCCGAGTTCTCTCCAGCCTCTGTGCCTTTGTTCGTGGTCTTCTCGCCTTGCCTGTCCCCGGCCAGGCTAGAGGGTCCCCCTAACTTGTCTGACACTGGATTGGGCCACGTACTTCC
Source organism: Potos flavus (assembly GCA_028534135.1). Lineage (NCBI taxonomy): Eukaryota > Metazoa > Chordata > Mammalia > Carnivora > Procyonidae > Potos > Potos flavus. Next base: position 45,583,939 of record CM052888.1, read on the forward strand.
CACCTGTCTGCCCTTGAGGGGCCTGGCACAGAGCAGGTGTGGGCGGGCCATGGGCGTCCCCTGGCCCCATTCCTACCAGCCCCTCTGCCTTGGGACCCCCACTCCGGCCTTTATCTGCCCATGGCTCCGAGCAGGAGTTGGGGTGTCCTGCCCCGTCAGGATGCCGGGCCTCCCATAGGCTTTGGGGCATGAAGAAATGATGTTTAAAGTAAAAACAAACTAATGTTTGGTACAGTTGAGAGCCGATGATGTAAATAGAATCCCTTCCCCGGCCTGGAATGTCTTCCCTGGGACGGGCCACCAGGAGAGGACTGCTGGCCTTTCCTATTTATTACCCCCCCCCTTTGTCTGTTTAAAAAATATTGACAATATATTGAAATACATCAATGTTTTGAAAAGGTACGACTTCCAGCAACAAAATGCAACCGTTGATTTGGTTGCAGGGAAGTCCTGATGTACAGGCATTACTGAATTCCGCTCCTCGCTCTGTGTGTTATTCAGAAACACACAGAAACAGCTGTCATGGTCGCTGGAATGTCTGTGCGACGCTCCGCGGCGTCGTATGGCAGTTTATTAAACCGTTCCCCAAATGCTCAACATTGAGCTTCCTGCCGGACGTGGTTACAAGTAGCACGACGGCGAGCGCTCTCCAGTCTCTCTTTGGCGAGTCTGAATTATGTCCTGGGGATGCGTGACCAAAAGTGGAATCACAACGGCAGATTGGAAACACTTTTACGAGAAAGTAACGCGTTCGTGTGGCTCGACTGTGGAAACAACATAAAAGGTGTGTGGTGGACAGTCGTCTCCCCCAGGTGCTTTCATTTGCTTCACTTCCACGTGTCGGTCTGTGGCAGCGCGGGCGGGAAGGGACACGCGCTCTCCTTTCTTTGCAACACAGAAGTAGCGAATCCCCTACACCGCCTTGCCCTTGCCTCTTGGCTCCTGTACCTAATGTTCTGGAGAGTTCTCTGAGTGGGAGAGTGGCCTCGTCCTTTGCACCCCCGCCAGAGACATGCGCCAGAGCTCACTCAACCTGGCCTCTACCTGCGGCTGTCACCATTTCCCGGATGCAGATGTAACCAGGATAAAACCTCAGCAGCGGGTTGGCCGGCCAGAGGAAGGTGGCATTTGTAAATGTGACCCATGTTGCTAAGTTGCCCCCCATGGAGCAGACACCGGTCCCCGTTTCCCCACAGCCTTGCCAGCAGATGGCTCAGACTTCTCCGTGTCCCGAGGCTCTGCATCTGTGTCCAGGGGGAAGTGGAGCCCGGAAGCACCACTGGGGTTTTCTGGGAACCGTTCTTGTCCTTTGCTCAAGGGCAGCATTTACGATTCTGATTTCCTCTTGTGATTTGTCTGATGTTGCTGATGCCTCAAGCCACCCCTGTCTGTTTTCTGGTCCCTCTGGATTCCTGTCCTGTTGTGACCCTTTCTTTGGCCCTCCTCTTCCCTCAGACCTCGTTCCCAGGGGCCAGCCACTCCCCGCTGTGCTGCGACAAGTGGCCTGAGAGTCCCAAACAGTCCCACCGATTTGCGGTTCCGCAGTATTTTCTTCTGTTGTTGTGTTACACACCTGCCAGCCCTGGGGGTTATTGTTTGACCCATTTCTCTGTGGCTTTAATACATAAAACAGTGTCCCAGGGGTGTGCTAACTTGGCCGTGTCTTTCCCGTCTGCGCTCCACGTGAATTGCCCCCATGGTGTTTACCGGTGGTTTCTTGGACAAAGTTCAGACTCGGAGTTCCTAACCCTTTCTCGTTGGCAGGTGCATTCTTTT